>ML785356.1:0-83652 GCA_009831015.1 Picea engelmannii | reverse complement strand
GACCTAATTGTGCCCTAAAGAGCCTCTTTTCACATTCAAAAGAGGTTGCATAATAACCCAATGCTTGGCTATAAAAAGCCATGAATGACCACCATTTTCTCAAGGAATTCTTCATACTTTTATGCTGCTGAGATTGCTAGAGATCCCTTCTTTGGCAACACACATTATAAGCTTCATTTCATAAGCTATTCACCCCTCTCTTGAGTGAATAATCTTGGAGTTCTTTCACCCACATTTCATCTTTTTCTTTGTAAGGAGAGCAATCAGTTGAGGGCCTCAAGAGCCTTCCATTGGAGAGGGAAGGGACCCAAGTCCTCTTTCTCCTTTGTGTATCTTTGGATTTCATCTATCAGAATAGCTAATACATTGGTGATATTGGTCCATTGTCATTTGTTTTTATTTTGTTCCTATGCTCGTAGTTTCATTTAGTTTTTGTTTAATTCTTGTTAGTAGCTTTGTTTTTTTCTTTCTAACCTTTTACCATGCAGCTGTCATGACTAGCAGAGCCCAACTAGGCATGTAAGAACTCACTTTTTGCTCATCAAACGACGAAAAGAGTGCAAACAACCACCATGATGACCGACTCATTGCCCTATTTAGGTAAGACCAAAATAAAATCCATAGAGATATCCCTCCAAATAGCAGGTGGAATCTAAAGTGGTTGTAGTGTGACAAGAGAGTTGACTGTTTATCCCATGTTGCATTGAAAAACATCACATTCTTCCACAAAAGTTTGAACGTCATGTTTCATACCATCCCAGAAAAAAGAACGTTTGACTCGGTCATATATTTTGGTAAACCTTGAGTGCCCAGTTGTGGGTGTATCATGAAGCTCATAAAGTATTGTGGATTTGAGTTGTGATTGTTTACTTAAATACAAACAGCCTTTGTAGAGAAGCTCATCATTTTTCCAAGAGTACCCTGGGCAAACTAGAGAATTGGCCTACAATTGTTGGATCAGATGTGAAATTTTGGGATCTTGTAGTGATTCCTAGAAAACCTCTTGGAGCCAATATGGTACAATGGAGAGGGAAAAAAGGGGCCCCTCATCTTCATGTTTTATTTAAAGAGCATCAGAAACCACATTGTCTTTGAATTTCTTGTAAATGATATCATAATCATATCCAAAGATCTTATTCACCCATTTTTTTTGCTCCGGGGAGGAAGGGCGTTGCTCCAAAAAACACTCGAGGCTTTGATGATATATCTTAATTTGGAAGCGTTTCCCCAATAGATAAGGGTGCCAGAAATCCACTGCATGAAGAGTAGCCAACATTTCATTTTCATAGATTGATTGGCCCAAATGTCGCTCTAACAATTGTTTGTTGGTAAAGGGAAAAGGTTGACTATATTGTATAAGGAATACTCCAATTCCTCTCCTGGAAGCATCACATTCTAGGACAAAGGAATTTTTGAAATCGGGAAGGGTCAGGACTGGAGTGGTACACATAGCTGCCTCCAAGGATTGAAAGGCCTAATCAGTCGTGGGAGTCCAAGTGAAAGAATTATTTTTAAGGAGATCAGTGAGAGGCACCGCAATCTTTCCATAATTATTAACAAACTTGTGATAATATCATGTTAAACCCAAAAAACCACACAATTTTTTGAGAGTCTTTGGGCGAGGCCAATCCTACATAGCTTCAATATTCTTAGAATCCACCCTAACACCTTCCTTGCCAACAATAAGACCCAAGTACTTGACTTTTGAGGCTCCAAAAGCACATTTAGATTGTTTGAGGAAAATTTGGTGTTAAGAGAGTAGATGTAGGACTCGATCCACATGAGAAATATGGGTTGTCCATGTTTTACTATAGATGAGGATATCATCAAAGAAAACTAAGACAAAATGACGGAGAAAACAACGGAAGACATGATTCATGAGGATTTGGAAAGTGGAGGGAGCATTACACAAGACAAAGGGCATGACCAAAAACTCATTGTGGACTTCATGAGTTTGAAATTCAATATTAGTAATGTCTACCTCGTTCATACATATCTGGTGGTAGCCAGAATGAAGATTAAGTTTAGTAAAGAACTAGGCACCACTCAATTCATCCAAGAGATCATCAATGATAGGAATGGGAAATTTGTCTTTGAATGTGAGTTTATTGAGGGCACAGAAGTCAGGACAGATGCGTCAAGAGCCTTCTTTCTTAAGTACCATGACCACAAGAGAATAATATGGGCTCGTACTAGGATGGATAACACCTGCGGTGAGAATTTCTTGAAATTGTTTCTCAATTTCATTTTTCTAGGAAAAAGGATGACGATAGGGACGAACATTGGGAGGAAGGCTATTGGGGACAAGGGGAATGGAATGATCATGAACACCACGGGAATGAGGAATTCCATGGGGAGTTGAAAAAGTATCTTGATGTTTGGAGAGGATCGATTGGGGGTCCTGCGGCACAGAGGGTGTCTCGGTGGCATGAATGAAATGGAGTTGTGCAATAATGTTTGAATGACCTTTTTTCAAGAGATTTTCCATGCGATGGGAACTGATGATATCAGGGTAACCTGCTTTGATTCCTTGTAACTTATATTTTTTTCCCTCCTGGTTGAATTGCATGGTTAATTCCTTAAACTCCATGAGAATGGGACCCAGATTCCTTAGCCATTTGGAACCTAAATGAATGTCACAACCACCCATGTCGATAGAAAACATATGATATTTCATGTGGTACTGACCAATTTGGAGACCCACATTTTCACAATGCCCCCCACATTTCATGGACCTGCCATTGGCAATCATGATTTAAAAATTATTGACTACACGAATATAACAATTAGTTTCTTGGAAAATGCAATGATGAATAAAATTATGGGTGATTCCACTATCAACAAGGATTATGACCTTATGATGCTTTATATAACCAATTAGCTTGAGGGTTTGGGGAGCAGAGAATCCAATGAGAGCATTCAAGGAAATGACCGGTTCAACTTCGGGAGGGTCGGAGGGTGGGGTCATGTCAGTGGGTTTAGGTGACTCAGCCACAGGAGAGCCTGGACATCGTCTTCAGAAACATCCTCGAAGATGGCCATAAAAAAAATTTGTTCCTTACACTTTTTCCTAAGAAAATATTTGTCATCACAATTATAACAAAGGCCTTTGAGTTGGCGTTCATCCATTTCTTCCCTGGTCAATTTCTGGATCTTTATTGGAGTGGAACAAGTAGTGGGAGTTATTGGTTTAGGGCGAGTAATAAAGGAGGGTTTTTTGGTTTGATAAAAGACAACATGTTGTGCTTCCTTAGATATTTTAGTAGCTTCCACCCAACTCTGAGGCCGAGCCATGAGGAAATGGGCACGGATCTCATCCTTGAGGCCACTGATAAGATATTCTTAGAAAAAATCATCAGACATGCCCTTTGTGTGGAAATCCAATTGCTCAAAAGCAACCATAAAGTCTTCCACTATGCCAGAATATTTCAACTTTTCCAAACAGCTTAAATGATTGGTGTCAGTGATAAAGAGTTCATAAATCTCTACCAAAAAAAAATTCCAAGCCACATACCCTTGGCGGGAATTTTTTCTCCATTGCCACCATTGCCAATGTTCTTGATATATATGGAGAACACCAAATCGGAGTTTGTCCAATTCATCTGTAATTCCATACAAAGAGAAATAATGTTCCAATTGAGTTACCCAGCCAGTGGGGTCCGAGCCATCAAATTTGTTCACATCCACACGTATAAGGCGTAGGCCACGTTGAAAGTGATGGGGCTAAAAAGTATAGAAATTGGAGGAAGTTTCACCTTGGGAGTGCAAAGGTGGGTCAGAGGAGGTAAGGTCTACAAGCATATTCAAATTGGCGTAGATCATGTTAGTGAAGGATGCAAGTTGGGTAGCGAGGTCATGTTTGATGGTTTCCATTTTTTTTATGGAGGAATGCATGTTTTTATTGATGGTGGCAATATTGGCACTAAGCTACCTCACTTCATGCTAGGTCTATATGAAAGTAGAGAACAAGGTATTGAAGCAGGATTCCAAGTCTTGGTTATGGGTGTGGGCCATGATGAAGAGGGAAAACGGAAAGGGAAGGGTGGCACCACACGGAAAATGGGTTATGGGTGAAGGGTATCATGATGATCAGGGCAATGAGGGAAATCCAATGGGGTAAGGCCCAAATAAGGGTATCGGAAGAGGGTCGGGTCCACGGGAAAAAAACATTTGTTGAAAAATGATAGGTATGACTGCAATCAGGGCGAAAAGAGGAATCCAATGGGATAGGGCTCAAATAATGGAGCCAATAGGATCCATACTTTTTCTTTGTTTTTTTGTTTTTACTCCTATGGATTTATACTCTAATATGAAGAATACTACAGTGTTGAAATGTCCAAATTCTTAACACGAAGAAATGTGTAGTAATTTCACAACCATAATGCAGGAGGCACAATTGCATAGAAATAGATCTTGTCTTTTTTGTTTATGCTTTTGTCCCAACGGTTAGGGTATGTAGGGTATCTATAGACAAGGGTTTTCCCTCTACTATGGCTCTCTAACATATGTGTGGGATCCAAAAGTAGTACTCAACCCAATATCTCAGGGCACCAATTAAGGAGGCTAGACCATGCCCTTAGCCATACTACCTGAATACCCAGGTACTAGAGAGTATCTTCTCTTGTGTTTTTCTCAGTGGCACTATAGAATTCAGGCGGCCGATCAGTTTATCTATGGAAGGATTCAGAATATCTAGGTTGCTCTGTATATAGGTGTTGTCTACTGTGCTACCACTTGAAGGGTGGCCAACAGATGTGTGCTTAAGTAACACTTGTATTCCATGTGTGTATTACTCCCTGGCCCCAGGTTTATGTGTGTAATGACAGATCTCTGTAGTTTTAAGACACCGGAATACGTCTCTACCCTGGAAAAAAAAATAAGCCACAATTGTTTGTCGAGGAAAGTGCTTTGATACCACTTGTAATATTCCAAATATAATATAGTATGCAGAACAAAAATATTTAGCAAGCAATTGCAGAACAGTAATGTAACCAGATCAATATCATAATAATACCGGAATAACACTAGAAAGAGCATCGTTATTACTAATAGAAATTTTCACTTGCCTCTTTGAGGAGGAAACCTCCAGCAGATCAGATCTCTATTACAATAATCTCTGAGAAAAAACTTCTCATACCCTCTACCCTTATTTATACTAAATATAATTATCCAAAAGAACAATCTAGAGGAAGATCCTTCTATAAGAGGAAGCTTCTATTAGGTCTTCTTACATTTGACTTATTCCTCTTTATTGATAGGCCTTATTAATATTGGCCTTTATTACATGGAAATATATTATTCTACCTATGTGAGGGATTAGGGAGGTTAGGTACCTACCATCAGAATTTATACCTAGTCAATTGGCAAGTGGTGAGGGCTCCCAAATCTCATGGAGGTCTTGAACTGAAGGACCAAACTCTAGCCAATTTGGCTCTTGGTTCTAAAATGTTGTGGAGAATGATATTAGGATACCTTTACTAGTGGAAGAAATATCTTGTATTCAAATATGTTCAAAAGGATCATCTAATAGGCCTAGAAAACCCCCTTCAAACCCCCCCCAATGGTTCTCTAATATGGTAGCTACTTCATGCATCCCTACCCCTCCTCAAAAGTAATATCACCTGCATCCCTAGCAATGGAAAGAAAATCAGAATATGGGATGACACCATCTTGAGCAGACCCCCCTTTTCCCAAGATCGATCCTTGACTCTAATCAAATATTGGCTCCCCTATCATCATAAACACACCCTATTTGACATTTCTATCTAGGAAACTTCAAGAGTTTGGTTGGGTTGGAACTTGGGGGACCCCCCTAAATATATATGTAATCAAGTTGATAAGTTTATTTCCTCACTGCAAGGTCTGTCTCTCGAGCATCTGGAGGATCAAGACGAAAGGGGGTGGGGGGATCAGTGTTTTTCAATTAGCAGGGGTTATTAATCCTTCTTGCTTCAATATTTCCTCTCGAATAAATCCCCTCTATGGAACTATGTTTCACATCAGGATGGTACCCCCAAAATAAACATCTTATGTTAGACTTTAGCTCACAAAACAATTCTAACCAGTGAAAATATTAGCAAAAGGGGTATTGAAGATGCTTTTAGATGTTCCCTTTGAAATAAAAACAATGAATCCATTAAGCATATGTTTTTGGGGTGTAGGATTGTCAAAGAAATATGGTAGGTGTTACTTAAGTATATCTCTTGTAGGGTTCTCTAGTTAGAATTGATTAAGATCCTTCTCGATAATTGGCACGGGAAATATCAATGCTCCTTCAGGAATAATCCCATTATTAGGTATCTCTAGGTTGTTCTCCCAAAATACATTTGTTAGCAAATCTAGTTGGAAAGAAACATAAATGTGTTCAAGGACGTGGAAGTGATAGATATAAAATTAGTAGCTCAAGTGATATCAATCGAGTCCTCTCTAAACTCCTTTAGCCCAATTTTAAATTATTTTATTTAACAACTCTATCAATTTTAATTCATGTCGCTTAACATTTATGTTAACCAGCCACTGGACCACTAGGCCCCGACATACAAATAGTGCACCTTTTATATTTTTACGTCGGTCCAGTTTAACCAGCCACCAGGAACCAGGAATACTCCTCCAAACATCCTTCGTAATTGTAAGTTTGGTTTGGTTTAATCATCCATCGAGATATATATGTAATGCACCTTTCAATGTTCAACTCTTGTCTGATCTCAAATAATAGTCTATTAATCGGCCCACTGGCTATTGGGGGAAACTAACACTTAGTCTTTTGTAAATGGTTAAAACCCGATCCGGTTTATAGAAACTTTTCCACCCACATTTTTGTGACTCTGGAAACCCCAAATTTATTCTCATCACTGATTTTTTTATCCTTTGGTTCAACTCATAGCCTTCACCCAAATTTTGACCATCATCGCTCATCATCAAGTATTTTGGTGATCATAAAACCCATGAAGTTCATAGGAACTTCTTCACAATATTTTCCTTATCCAATCAAGATCAATTCATTCAACCCTCTTACACAAAGATTCATGCTTTTCATAACTACATACAATACATATTCTAACTGGGACTCGACTGCCCCATATAGTCACCTAGTCTTTACACTTGATTTCAATCATATATAATTTAAAAAATGGATCCACAGATCATACATGAATTAACAAAAAAAACATGGATAACATCAAGAGGCATTCACACACAACTCAGAGCCATAAAACACAGTGCTTCATTAAACAAACTCTCTACATGATTTCTGTAAAGCCCAGAAATACCTCTTATCTCTATATTGGCCTAATTACATGCATTTGGGTGCTTCTCTGGCCCTGGCCACCTCTACTATGCCAACAAGCATACATATACACAAGAATAAAACTACCTGATCTTCTTAGATCCTAAATTCATTCCATAGAATATGCAAATTACTCCTAATATCTCTCTAAAGCCTTGAAATTTGATAACAAGGAATATTCGATTACAATATATGGCAGAATAAAAACAAACTCATCTTATATAAAACCTTCTAGAATCTACTTGCAAACTTAGAGATCAAATACAATTAATTCAACAAAGGGAACCAATCCCTTGGGAAAAATTTCAAGACCCCCTAAGTCCTGATCAACAACGTTGATTTTGGGAACTATGTTCTTGCATCAGACTCCTAGGGTACAAAATTTTCATGGACTCTTTTTCAAGAGTCTTCTACTTGTATAATTCCACCTAGATCCCAAACCTTGTGTTCTTGCTATCCACTTGCTTGATTACACTGGTACTTTATTGTTGTTTGCAATCTTCCAGGACCCCATATCTTGTTTTTTTGTTGTCCACTTTTTTTATATGTTGTTGTTGCATTTGTTCATGCATGTTGTTGTTGTCTTGATGTATCCAATAGACTTATTCTAATTTATTTTTAGAATATTGATTGCTTCCATCTATAGAGACCAAACTTTTATTTGTACCTGCACATGAAAAAAATACTTCCCAGAAAATAACTCTTTCCTCATCATGTAGAAACCTCTTAACCCTGAAAATGACTATAGATACATCTCATTGTCATCCTTCACATTTTTTCACATATGTGTCGTTTACTATACTCTCTATACATATATCCTTTTTAATCCTTTGTTCTTTTGCAACATGTTGGCTGCAAGCTTAACCTTCAACCTTATTGTTACTTTCCATGACAATTCTTTGCTTGCAATTTTCTTGTTCTGTCGTAAAGTCGTTGCCTTCAATTTCATCTGTTGAAATCTTCTTGTTTCTATCCTCTTTCATGTCTTCACAAATAAATTCTACAACCTTTATATAGTCTTCACAAATATTTGGATTTGCTATCCGTTCTTCCAACATCTTTAATTCTTCATAAAAATATGTTAGCACTACATCTACGTGTTGTTCTTCAATTTTCTTCTTGGTTATCTTCATAAACTAGTTATGTCCTATTCATTGTGAGGACAATCTTATGGGTTTGTTTGTCTTCAAAACCTACACTCTTTGAATATGCATGATCTCCCTTTTCACTGCATTTATGAGATAATGTTGTCTCTTTCGTTGTTATGATACATTTCTTATTATGTCCTTCTTCTATGTCTTCATGAGGAAATTATTCATCTTCCTCTTCCTTTATGATAGCTTCTGGTCGTTGCCTATATTCATCAATTTCATAACCTGCAATCACACACAAATAATCAATTCCAAATCCATGAGACTCTTGAGTCTTTGTTGATGATTTTTTTTGGCACACTTACTTATACTGAGATGGGGATGAATCAATGTAAGACTGCTTTTTCTTTTCTTACAATATTTATAAATCTATTAGTTTACCAGCCATAAGAAGTTAATGAGAAATATATACAAACATACAATCTATAGTACACAAATATTTAACGTGGAAACCCAACTAGGAGAAAACCACAAAACGTTTATTAAAATATTTTCACGGGAAACAACCTACTACAGACACCAACATGTTACAATTTTTTACAAGAACCAACCTGAAAGAAACATCAATCCCATTTTTTGTGCACCAACTCAACAACACATTTCGGAGCCAACCTATAGCTACAATATTTGTAGGCACCAACCTATTGGAGACATCGATCCCCTCATCTCAGCACCAACTGAACAACACCTATAGGCACTAACCTACTGCAGATATCAGTCTTCAATTCTTTTATTTGGATTAACTTCCTCATATAAACATTTCTTCACTTCAAGCCTCCACCTGCATAAATTTGTTGTCCAAAAAACTCATATGTTGTTGTAATCACCATCAAATTCTCCACCTATTCATAGTTTTCAATACTTCATATATTATTTGTTTAACCTTGCACCTCCTTACCACCCTTATATGATTACATTCTTATTTTTTTTCATTTTCTAGCACTCAGAAACCTCTGAGCCTCAACACTCTCACGCTTGCTCACTCAACTCAAAATGGATTAGAGAATCGTTATTATAGGCCCGATTGGGGAAATTTATGGTTCACCCCTAAGTTGACCAAAGATGGGTCAGCTCCATACACGAGCCCATATGTCCAAGGCTTTGTCCACATACCAAAATTCATGCTTGCAGGATCACCTTCCAAATCCCTTGGCTTCTTCCATAAGATCGGGTTGCAATAAATTATTTGAAACCAATCCCAATTCCTCATGTTTTCATGTGTTTTGTTCACATGTCATAGCAAAAACCTTATCAATCATAAACTATTGGAACATGTCTTACATTAATTCATGATTGTTGATCTGCAATCATGTCCCCAACAAAATATAAATTGGGCCACTGAGACATCGGAACACTAGTCTCTTGAAACGTGCACATGGAATCCTTTAACCTTGACTGCAAATCATTCCTTGGATGGATCCAATATTAAATGTCAATTTTTTATCTACAATCACTTGCCACCATAACATACAACACAACCTCATCATCGGGACCATCAGGCCCCCGGAACTCTAACACTGCATTTCAACTATTTTCCCCGACCCGGTATACTGAGCCTTTGGAACCACTGGGTCACTGACTCAACGGGCCACTGAAAATTTAAAACTACACTTCCATACTTATAGTTTGGTCCAGTATACCATCGGTCCCACCGATTCACCAACCCACCGAGCTGACCATCCCATCAGGGCCCCAGGACTTTAACACTCCACTTTCATACTTCCACTATGATCTGGTTAACATGTTGACATGATACAAGAGACATAGCCTCCATGTGGACCTCTTCATCTGTTGGGAGACATGTCACATGCGTGATTTTTTATGTCATCACATCCTCTGGTCTTGTTTGGACACCATGCTTACATGGCAAAAGTATGTGGATTGATGTGTTGTGCTAACATGGTTGTTGTTGTGGCTCTGATGTGGCAGTGGTGTAGCTACTTTGTGGAATTGACGTGGAATTGGCCACTAGGAACTCGAGACTTCAACACTTTCTTTAACTCCTTTACTATGATCAAGTATACCAGCCGATTGGCCCACCAGGTCCACCACCTGACATCATCATGCTTCGTTGTTGCTTCATCATTTTGCCACATTTTTGGGGGGTTCATATCATGGTTTTCAAAACAATTTGGGGGGAGGGGGGGAGGAATTGACACGTCATTTCCAAATGGATATGAAAAACACCATGATATATCATTTTGGGCCCCCTTCTCTTTATTAAATATCATGCATACAGGGGGGCAAGTTACATATATACCATTGATTTATTATAATCACTCTTGATCTTGTTCAAACTATGTAATAACACCTTTTTCATTATAAATTATTTGAAATCGTTTTTCTTTGTGCATGTGGGATATATCAATATTTGGTTTTACCTTTCTATCTCCCTCACCTTCAACGCATGCTCAAAAATTCCTTTGTGTCCTCGAACTTTAGCAAATTGTGATTGCTCATTGATAAGAAACCATACATCCACAAAAATATTCACCTCCTCGATCCCGCCCCTATATTTTTAGGGTCATTTTGTCCAGCTTCCAATCGTACAGCTCCTCCTCATACCTGTGCATCTTGAATTCATTTGGGTACACAGTCATATTTCCTTCATTCATGACTCTTGCTACTTATCAGTTAGTGTACACATAAACTCTTCAATGCTCAAAGACATTCATAGTCTCCCCATGTCTTTTATGTCAATGACAACACTACTTCCAACAATATCCCCTTGTGTCATTGATGGAAACCCTTAGTCAATATTCCCCTATCTATAACTTCTCCTTTTGTCTGAAATTATTCCTTTGTTATACAGATTCTCCTTCTTACTCTTTACTCTCCCCTTTGACATTAATGGAAAAGGTATTTTCTCCCCCTTTCACTTTACGCTTTATTATATGTTCTACAACTAGCAACCTTCTCTCTTTTTGTAGCTCCCCTTGAGTTTGTGCTTCTCTTGAAGTGCTTCAGTGATTGGGTGGTGTAGGTGTTAGCACCAGAAGTCACCTCTAGATTGCAGCAGAGGTAAGCCTGATACCCATCAGTTTTATATGTCACGATAATGGAATTAAGGTGGTCGAATGGGCGTAGACCTAGGAGAATATCATTTTAACTCATAAAAATAGGCCAGGCATGCATGAGAAAGTGAGGTTCTGATCTAACTTCAGTTAGGAAGTTGAGTTTAAAATGATCAGAGGGAAGACTTGGTGAGAAATATGAACAAGACTTCTATGGGCATTAGGACTTCCAGTATCTTGGAGAAGATATACAAGACATTGAAGATGTGCCTAAGCGACACAATTACAACAGCAAGGTGATCAAACATTCATCACAATGTTGTTGTATCAACTCGACTGGATCATCCAATTCTGAGTTACTTGGTGCGAGGAGGAAGAGATAATACACAGACTTGATTTAAAACTGGTAAAAATATTGTCATGATCAAACATGCATCACAAAAACACAATCACTCTCGACTAGATCCTCCAATTCTGAGTGTCTTAAAACAGTGTTTACAAAGAGATGGAAGGAAGCTAACTTTCATTAAATAGGAAGTCTCATATACAATTGCATAACCAGGAAAACCAGTACTTCAGCAAAATTTTACAATCGGGAGCCTAGCTCAATCATCAACCCTTACAAAAACATAAAAATTGAGTATATTAACTCAGAGCGACTCACCCCTGACAGCAGGAGAGTTGTTGAGCCATTAAATTCCAAGTTAGTGTGTGCAGTCTCTTCTTGTATAATAGGAACATCAGATCGGCATGGCTCTTGCAGGGGGACCTGTACACAGGGGTACCATGGGATGACCGCTCCAGACCTTCCACGCCTTCCATTTTTGGATTGAGCTAAGGTTTCAACCACCTTCTCAATATTCATTAACTTATTTCTTACCTAGAGAGTGTTTGCGACTATAGGCACAAGGTACGACCACGTGCATGCTCTCCAAGGCCTAGAGGTTGGCCTCCTTTTCTTCTGGCTCCATCCTTGATGTAACCTAGGGCCATAACCCTATGCCTTTCTCTAAAATAATTTCGGAATTTCTTCTATCAGGGATTCTCACATGATAAGTCTTAGAAATCTCGATCCCCGGTATTGTTAAATTGTCCTGCCCAAACCAACAGTTCGATCTTCTTTCAGACCCAATGGTCAATATCATTTCCTTAGTCAACCTGAAAAGGTGATTATCTTTCTCTTGGCCCTGCTTTCCTTGTGACGGTGGGCTATGACCTTTCTTAAAAAACCAAAGGCACTTCGTGAATTTTGAGTATCGGCAATAGGAAGGGTTCAACTCCTCATCCCTCAGACTCCCAGCTACTGAAATCACAATGGGGCTTAACATGTGTTAGCGCTTCCCTTATATTTCATCCATATGGTCACTAGCTATAACCAGGGATAGGACCATGGGCCCAACCTCTGAGGGTTCCCTAATTTCGCGTTTTGGGGCTTCAGGCTATGGGTGCATTTGTTGACGAGAACCCCAAAACACCGACTCCCAAAAATCTCAATCGGTCACCACCTGTCCCACGAGATTGGACGTCTCCCTTTAATCCCGAGCTCTGGGACTTCGGCCCTTCGATAATTTTCATTTTCGCAAGCTCCAATGACTCTTCTCCTCATGCAACTCGGTGATCGTCATCACCCGATGGTCGTCGACCTGCTTCATCGATGGATCCTCGCCAATGAAAACTGGTCTTTTCCCACTCACTTGATTTGATTCGTTATTTGACCACTTCTAGCGTTACAAACTATGAAAATAGAGACTTGGATGGAATGTCTTAGGTTTGGGAAAACAAAGTCTTAGTGATGGAGGTAAATGGGAGAAGTGATCACCCTTTGGAAGAGATAGAGAAATTCAGGACCAATATCTTTTGGGCATGTCAATTGGGAAAATTGGTCGGTTGACAAGGATGAACATGATGAAAGAACAATACCTGCTGGGAGGGAAATGAAAACCATGATCGGGTCTGAGAAAAGGGGGAAAGACAAACAAAAACGCAAACTTGGGTAGATAATGAAAATCCCCAAGGTCTTGACAGGATTATGTGATAACATTAGGCTCCATAGGGGATGGCAGGCTCCCTGTGAGCTGCTAAGAACACACAGCTCCAGTTCCTTGTTTTTGGGTTGTGGAGTATTTATTAAAACCAAAAAACAAAGCAGGAAGACAATATTTACAAACACAAGGAATCCACCCGTGGCTCAAATAAAACACCTCTTCAGGAAATGCCCATTCACAGGGCCATCAAAAATGTCCTCACCCTCCAAATCCTACAACCTGTAAGTATTATTTAAAAACACTTCAGATATTTTGAAGGGCCCAATCCAGAGGGCTTCAAACTTGTTGTGATTTCCTCTGTCCTATCTAGGTGCATCCCATTTAAGCACTAGATCTCCCAACTGTAAATCTTATTTTCTCGCCTTTCTGTCAAAGGCTTGTTTGATCCTTTTCTGACAGTTATGAGCTCTGTCCATCACCTTCTCTTTGGTCTATTTCACTTCCACCAATTGATGAATCCTTCTTATCATATCAACAGGCTCTCCTTGATAATCCTGAAAGAATTTTGCTACAAGTAGAGCCAGCTGAGAAGGAAAAATAGCTTTTGTCCCATAAACAATTTGGAAAGGGGAGATGTCTAGGGACCTTTTTGTTTTCACTCGATCAACCCACAGAGCAAATTTAAGCTTTGAATCCCAGGCCTTTTTAATGTCTTCTAACAATCCATTAATGAGCTTGATTATACTTTTGTTAGAGGACTCTGCTAGTCCATTGCCTTGGGGATAATAAGGAGTGGAGTGAACTAATGAAATCCCAAAATACTCACAGAACTTGACCAAAGGCTCAGACTTGAAGGAGGTCACATTATCAGTGATAATTGTGCAGGGATGGCCAAACCTCTCTATGATATCCTCTAGTAAGATGATGATTACCTTGTCAGAAGCGCTCCTTGTGGGGATAACTTCTATCCATTTGGTGAAATATTCTATGGCAATTAGGATCCACTTGTGCTAACCACTTGAAGGAGGATTAATCTCCCCAATAAAGTCTAGGCCCCACTGCTGAAAGGGTCCTGAAGCTACCATAGGCTTTAGAGGTAGGGACTTGAGTTGTTTCTTTCCTAAGAATTTTTGACATTTGATATAGGATCTGATCTTTCTGCAAACCTCAGTGAATAAAGTTTGCTAGTAGTACCCAGCCCTGATAATTTTGTAGGTTGTGGTCTTCCAGAAATGGTGTCCCCCACATAAGTTGTCATGAAACTCAAACATAATCTTTTGGGCCTCCTATGGGTCTAGACATCTCAGAAGCACTCCTAGAGGGTCTTTCTAATACAAGACCTGGTCAATGAGGTAGTACCTGATTGCTTTGAGCTTCAAAGCTCTTGCCTTGTTTTTTCCATGCCATCAAGGGGCCTTAACTCCTGCAAAAAATATATAACATCTTTATACCAGGTGCATCCTGCCAATGGAGGGTTTTCTTGAGAGATTCCATCAGACAACTCATCCTATTGAATTTATGAGCAAGTGTTGATGAAGTTAACACCCAGTGCTTTACAATTAGATTCAGCCAACAGCTTGGATAAACCCTGGCCTTTAATTAGTCTAGTGGGTTTTATTTCAACATAAAACTCGAGGATTTTGGTGATCCACTTGCTCCTTCTCTCGTCTATGTCGGGATGAAAGAGGATGTCCTTCACAGAAGCTGAAGGGACGTATGTAATGATTTTTGAATGCAAAACATAGATTCTGAAAGCTTTAAGGGCCTTCACCAATGCATAGTCTTTCTTCTCCATGATGTCATATTTGACCTCTGCATCTCTCAGTGCTCTGCTAAAAAATGAAATGGGTTGCTCTATCCCTTCTACATTCTTTTGTAGTAAAACATTTGCCACTATGTCAAATGAAGCAAAGAAGAAAATCAGAAAATCCTTTGAGTAATCGGGACTGATAAGCACAGGTGATTCAGTCAAGGCATTCTTGATTTGTCCAAAATATTCTCTGGACTCAGCAGTCCATTTAACCTCACTTTCCTTTCTCAACATGGTTGTTATAAGTTTTACCATCTCAGCAAAGTTAGAAACAAATCTCCTCAAAAAATTAATTTTCCCCAGGAAATACTAGATTTCTTTCCTGGATCTCAGGAGTGACAGTGTTTGGAGTGCTTCAACTCTGCTAGGATCGATCCTAGACCCCTCAGTTGATACAATATGCCCCAATAATTTACCTTCCTTCATGGCAAATGATTTCTTGGGATTTAAGGAGAGAACAAGCCTTCTACATTTAAAAAAAACCCTTCTCAAATGACAGCAGTGCTCTCTATCTGATTTAGAGAAGACTGTGATGTCATCCAAATAGATGACCACAAATTTGTCCCTTTCTCCAATGAAGGCTATGTCCATGGCTCGCTAAAAGGTCCCTCCTGCGTTCATTAACCCAAAGGGCATTTTGGAATACATGAATGTGCCCCAAGGAGTGGTGAAGGTTGTATTTTCTCTGTCTTCAGGTAAGACGAAAATTTGGTTATAACCAGAAAAAATGTCAATCATGGAAATCCTCAATGTGCCAGTTACCCTTTGTAGAATATGCTCCATTTTCGGCAAGGGGTAATTGTCTTTCTTTGAGCTCCTATTTAGTTTTCTGAAATCGAAACAGAGTCTTATTTCTCCACTCTTCTTTCTCACCGAGACCAATTTGACCACCCACTATGAATACCTCAAAGGCACAATGATTTGAGAATCCAGTAGCTTCTTCATCTCTCTCTCCATGATAGGAAACAACATAGGATTAATTTGTTTTAATTTTTTCCTAAATGGTTTTGCCTCTTCTTTCAGTGGGATCTTATGATCTATGACAGTTGTGTCATATGTTCTGAGATCTTAGTAGGTCCAAGCGAACACATAAGCAAACTTCTTTAAAATCTCAACATACTCGGCCCTCTGCTCCTTGGACAGACTGCTTGATAGCTTGACATGCTTAGGATCCTCCTCTATACCGATGTTGCATTCAGATATGTCAGCCTCATCAACCAGCTTCTTATCTTTTACTGCCACATCATTATTGTCAAATATCCTCTCCAAAGGGACTAGTCCCTTTGGAATGTGATTGCTTGGTAGCTTCACAATGTGATGATTAGTAATATTCTCTAAAAATACATCATCGTGTGTGTTACTATCAAAATCATGATCCTAGTCTATATGTAATGCAGAAAATTCATCAACAGCTTCCAGGAATATTTTGATATCAATATCATCCTCAAATACCTTCCAGTGCTTGACATTGTCGGGTATAGAGGGTCTATATTTTACTTCTATATCATATCTGAGCTTTGGTGGCAGGGGAACTTTGAAATTACTCGCTAAAACAGCCAAAGAGTCGGCCACCGCATTCTCTTCTATAGGAATGAATGAAATGTTGAAAGCCAGGAAAAAACTGTCTATTAAATCCCACACTTCATTCCTATAAGATATGAGCCTCCGATGCTTGGCTTGGCAAAGATTCTTGATTTGTTTTACAACCAGCTCGGCATCCCCAAACACAAATATTTCTTTGATTCCCATGTCTCTCGTGGCCCTCAAAACTAACACAAGAGCTTCGTACTCTGTCACATTATTGGTAGTTTCAAATTCTAGTTTCTAGGACATGGGTAAGGTCTCTTGAGTTGGTGATATAAACACCATTCCAGCACCAGCACCTTCCTTGGAGGAGGCTCCATCAAATAACATTTTCCACACAGAGGTGAGGGAGGAGGAAACTTCATGAAAAGTAGTGGACTTATTTCTGAGTTTTAGAGGGGGCTCGGGAGCATGGGTGAGATGCAATAAATTGGATCCCAATTCAATGTCAAGGGAAAAGATAGGGTGGTTATTGGGGTTAGATTCATCTCTGATGATGTAGGCCAATTGATCTTCTCTGTATAGTCTTCTATTCTCCCCCCCAAACACTGGAATGGTAGCATATGTGAGGTCCATTTGTAACGTTCCACCCAGCCTTTTTATCCAAGATCTTGACAACAACATGCCAAAATTGGGGGGAATATCATCTACCACGATATCCATCACCACACTCTTCATGGGCAGCTGAAACAAGGTCACGACCATATCTTTGATAACCCCAAGACACTGCACCCTCCTCGAATCGAAAGAGTACAAATCATGGTAGGCCTTTGTGACTTCCAACCCGAGTTCTTCCATGACAGTTTTGGGCATGAGATTATGGGAAGCCCCTGAATCCATCAGAAAAATATGCAGCACCTTGTCATGTATGTTCAGTGACATGTAGAAGGGAGGGGATGAATCATATATGTCTTCTACCATAGTACCTAGGATGACTGCTGGCTTTTCGTCTTGAAGGTTTACTGAGTCTATGGGATGGCAGGGTGGCTTGGGCTGCAATAGCTTAGAGAGGGATTTTTTGAAGTCCTCATGTTTGACTACCTCTAAAAGGGGCACGGGAATTATGATTTTCTGAATTTCATGCTCAAAATTAAAAGAGGATGTGGGTTTTGGGACTTCTTTTACTTCAGGAACAAAAATCTGGACCACTGTAGAGGGGACCTAGATTTTATTACCTTTGTTGTTGCCTGCCACATCTTTATCAGGCTTCTCTGCTCTGGTGGGCTGCTCAGGAATATCAGACGTTCCAGACTTCTTCTTGGATATAAGGTTGTATATGTTTTTGTTGCCTCTAGCCTTGTCTTCCTTGCTTAGCTCATTAAGTTGATTGTCCATGAGAGACTCTTTGTATGTTGATTGAGTCAAATGAGGAAAAGGGGAGGTGTCTCCAATACAATGAATTTCTAAATCAAGCTCTTCTTCTTCCCTCTTCTCATCATCAACCAGGTTATTTTGGAGAGGGGTTTGAATCCTCTGATCCTCTCTATCTATGTTCTTGTGTTCCCTCGGCATAATCTAGGGATCATTATTATTCGACCTCCTGAAGTTTCCTCTGTTATCCACATTTTGAGGATTTATGTATGTCGGCCTCCCCTCCATTTTGATTTTATCCATATCTGTAGACAAAGACTTTACCATCTTTGTCAGTTCATATACTTGATGGAAAGCTATAGAAGAACCAGAGGTTGAGGCCTCAAACCTCCCTCTTCCCTTGTCTCTGTTAGATTTTCTTCTGAGCCTCTTAATTACCAACACATTGGATTCTACTTCCAGGGTTGCATCTTGCATGTTAACCAAGGAGGTAGCCCTTCTTTCTCTGAGAAGGAGGCAGAAATCAGGGTCAAAAGCACTAGCATAAGTTATTTTGGCAAAGGCTTCTGAGGGATTTATCTCAATAGGGATCTTATTATACATTTTATTGAATCTCTTGGAGAAGTCAGAGACAGACTCTCCTTCCTTCCTCTTAAAGGACCCAAACTATGTCATGTAATACATGAAATCCTTTTTATCTCCCCAGTGTCTCAAGAAGGTGTTGTATAGAGCTTCAATCCCAACAATAGATCTAGGGGTCAGTCCCCTAAACCATTTCCTAACCTCACCATAAAGGCTCTGGACAAAGACTCTCATCCAGACATCTTCATTTTCAATATTCAGATTATCTGCATAACTATAAAAGGCAGCCATGTGCTATTCTGTAGTTACATCTTCTTATCCAGTGAACTTGGGCATGTATTTCAAGTAGTCTCCAGCAGGAAGGGCATTTAGAGGCTGAGGTAAAACAAGAGGAGCATTTCGAGTAGCCATAATAGCGTCCATTTTGTTTCCGGGGGGATTATCTCCTGCCATTGGAGTGTGAACAGGAGGAGAACCAGGAGGATATGGAGTCCAGGAAGGAGAAACAGGAACTGAGCTTGCAAGACGAAAAGGAAATAGCATAGGATTTGAGGAGGAGGCTAACGGGTTTAAGGGAACAGAGGTTTCTCTTTGCTCATCAGCAGTAGCAGCAATAGGAGGAGGGGTGGTAAAGCCCAGGGTGGGAAAATATGTTGAGGTTTTGGGTATAAACCACAGTATCACCTCAGGGGAAAGAGGAGTGATGAATATTTCTCCCTCCAATACCATATTAGGAGGGTAAAACTCAACAGGAACACTCCCAAAATTCAAAATTCGAGAAACTCCTGCAGACGGTATGATAGGAAAAGGAGAAGAAGATATAGGAGCTTCTAAAGGACTAAGGAGAAAATAATCAGAAATACCCATTTTAACAGTAGAAGCTCCTTCTTGCAGGGCCTTTACCTTTCTGATAAGTTTCTATGGATCGGCTTCAGGTGTTGCTAAAGGTAGCTTCAGCGTACACCGTGTGTGCCTGCCTATGGAAGCCACAACTGAAACAGTAGATTTTCCATAGTGGAGTCATCACAATGGAGTCACCAGGTGCACAGCAGTAATCTTGTAGGGCTATGAAGCCTGATGCACCTTCAGGATAATAGGCTCAATGTCATTCAATCCCGGGGAAAATCTTCAACTTCATCCCCGACAATGGCATCAGAAGTCACCTCTGGATTGCAGCAGAGGTAAGCCCGATACCCATCAGATTTATATGTCACGATAATGGAATTAGGGTAGTCGAATGGGCGCAGACCCAGAAGAATATTGTTTTAACTCAGAAAACTAGGCTAGGCATGCACGAGCAGGTGAGGTCCTGATCTAACTTTAGTCGGGAAGTTGAGTTTAAAATGAGCAAAGGGAAGACTTGGTGAGAAAGATGAACAAGAATGTTATGGGCATCAGGCCTTCTAGCAGCTTGGAGAAGAAATACATGACACTGAAGATGTGCTTAAGCGACACAGTTACAATAGCAAGGTGATCAAACCTTCATCACAATGTTGTTGTAGAAACTTGACTGGATCCTCCAATTCTAAGTTACTCAGTGTGAGGAGGAAGAGATAATACAGAGACTTGATTTAAAATTGGTAAAAATATTGTCATGATCAAACATACATCACAACAACACAATCACCCTTGACTGGATCCTCCAATTCCGAGTGTCTTAAAATAGTGTTTACAAAGAGATGGAGGGAAGTTGAATTTCATTAAACAAGAAGTCTCATATACAATTACATAACCAGGAAAACTAGTACTTCATCAAAACTTTACAATCGGGAGCCTATCTCAACCATTGACCCTTACAAAAAAATAAAAACTGAGTATATATACTCAGAGAAACTCGCCCCTGACAGCAGGAGAGTTTTTGAGCCATTAAATTCCAAGTTAGCGTGCGCAAGATATTCTTGTATGACAAGAACATCAAATCGGCATGGCTCTTGCAGAGGGACCTTCACACAGGGGTACCACAGGCTGACCACTCCAGACCTTCCAGACCTTCCATTTATGGATCGAGCTGAGGTTTTAACCACCTTTTCAATCTTCATTAACTTATTTCTTCCCTTGAGAGTGGCCGAGACTATAGGCACAAGGGACAACCACGTGCATGCTCTCCAAGGCCCAGAGACTGGCCTCCTTTTCTTCTAGCTCCATCCTCGATGTAACCCATGGCCATAACCTCGTGCCTTTCTCTAAAATCATTTCGACATTTCTTCTGTCAGGGATTCTCACATGCTAAGTCTCGGGAATCCTGATCCCCAGTATTGTGAAATCGCCCTATCCAAACCAACGGTTCGATCTTCTTTCAGACCCGACGGTCAGGATTATTTCCTTAGCCGACCTGAACATGCGCTTATATTTCTCTTAGCCCTACTTTCCTTGTCACTATGCACTGTGACCTTGCTTAAAAAACCAAAGGCGCTTCATGAATTTTGATTATCGGTGATATGAAGGGGTCAACTCCTCGTCCCTCAGACTCCCGGCTACCGAAATCACGACGGGTCTTAACTTGTGTTAGTGCCCCCCTTATATTTCATCCATATGGTCACTGGCTATGACCAGGACTAGGACCATGGGCCCAACCTCCGGAGGTTCCATAATTTCACGTTTCAGGGCTTCAGGCTATGGGTGAATTTGTTGATGAGAACCTTGAAATCTCAACTCCTGAAAATCTCAATCGGCCACACCCTATCCCACAAGATTAGACGGTTCCCTTTAATCTCGGGATCCAGGACTTCGACCCTTCAGGAATTTGCGTTTTCACGAGCTCTGATGACTCTGCTCCTCGTGCAACTCTGTGAGCGTCGTCACCCAATGGTCGTCAACCTTCTTCATCGATGGATCCTCGCTAATGAAAACTGTTCTTTGTCCGCTCTCTTGATTTGATTCATTATTCGACCACTTCCAGCATTACAGACTGTGAAAATAGAGACTTGGATGGCCTGTCTTAGGTTTGGGAAAACAAAGGCTCAATGATGGAGGTAAAGGAGAGAAGTGATCACCCTTTGGAAGAGATAGAGAAATTCAGGGCCGATATCTTCCAGGCATGTCGATAGGGAAAACTGATCAGTCGACAAGGATGAACGTTATGAAAGAACAATACATGCCGGGAGGGAAAATAAAACCATGATCGGGTCTGCAAAAAGGGGGAAAGACAATCAAAAACGCAGACTTGGGTAGATAATCACAAGCCCCAAGTTCTTGAAAATATTATGTGATAACAGTAGGTACCACTCATAATTTCTATTTGAGATACTCGAATGTTTCTCTAGGGAGAGGTTTTGTAAATATATCAGTAATATGTTCCTTTGTACCAATATATTCTAGCTTGACATTTTGTTATGTGACTTGCTCTCTTAAAAAGTGGTATTTTATTGGAATGTTCTTTGTCTTCGAATGTGTAATAGGATTCTTTGAAATAGTTATTGCACTATTATTGTCACACAATATTGATATTGTTGTAATGTATTTTGCTTCTGCTGTGGATAGAGAAATTGATGATTACTTCTTGTTGAGCCAAGACACTAGGTTGTTTCTCGGAAAGAATTATCTACCACTGGTGCTCTTTCTCTCATCCACACTACCTACCCAATCTACATATGTGTAAGTTCTCATTGTAAAATTTGTACCTATGGGATACCATAAACCAAAATCCAAAGTTCCTTTTAGATATCTAAAAATTATTTTTACTTCCTTCACATGTGTTTCCTTTGATGCAGCTTGAAACCTTCCAACTAACCCTACTTCCTGCATAATATTTGGCCTTTAAGTTGTCACATATAGTAGGTTGACTATCATTGATCTATAAATAGTTTAATTTTCTTCCTTTGATTCATCATCTTTGCTCAAATTGCATCCTATGATCATGGGTGTACTAACTAGTGCACGGTCTTCCATTCTGCATTTCTTCAACATTTCCTTGATATATTTGGTTTGAGAAATGAATATGTCTTTTCTAGATTAAGAAATATGCAACTCTAGAAAGAATGAAAATTCTTCGAGCACGGACATCTCAAATTCTCGTTGCATTTCTTCTACAAATTTTTGTCTCAGTTTATCAGTGTTACTTCCAGAAATGATATCATCCACATAAACCACAATGATTAGCATATCTTCATTGTCTATTTTTATCTAAATATTTCTATCTATTGTTCCTATTTTGAAACCTTATTGTTGCAAGTACTTGTCAAGTCTTGAATACCATGCTCTAGGAGTTTTCTTTAATCCACAAAGTGTTTTCTTCAATTTGAAAAACAACTCTTTATTTTCCGATAATGAGAATCCTTTTGGTTGTTCAATGTACACTTATTCTTCTAAATCTCCATTCATAAGTGTTGACTTGAAATCCATCCGATACACTTTAAAATTATTAAATCTTGCAAATGACATAAAAAATCTAATCGCTTCTAATGTTGCAATAGGAGCAAAGGTTTATTTAAATTCAATACCATATACTTGAGCATACCCTTTATAGACTAGTCTTTCTTTATTTCTTAGGACTTTTCCAACTTCATTTAACTTATTTATGAATACTCGCTTTGTACAAATCACATTTTTTTTCTTTTAGGTCTTGGTACAAGTTCCCATGTCTGATTTTTTTCAATATAGTTTAACTCTTCTTCCATAGCATTAACCTAATGTTGATCAGTATTGGCCTCTGCAAAACATTTAGGCTCTATTTTGGACAGTAAGGAGAGATTTGCACGTTCACGGGTTCTTGCCAATTTTCTCTTGGTTTTTGTTCCAACATTTTTATCACCAAGAATTAAGTCTTCTGGATGATTCTTGTGCACAAAACTTGATGGAGTTTGTGTATCTTGGCTTTATGCTTCCTCTTCCTCTTCTTCATTTTCTTCTTCTTCTTCTTCTTCTTTTTCACTACTCTCCATTTCTTCTATTTGCGGTTTATTCTTATGAGGTATATCTTCATTTGTTCTGACATTTATGCTTTCAACAATATTTTGTAGTCTTTTTATTGTAGCATCTATAGGATTTTCTTCTTGATGAATAACCAAGGAAAATTCCTTCAGTTGTTCTCAAGTCAAACTTTCCTAAATCCTCATCATCTCTTTTGATATAACACTTGCTTCCAAATATTCTGAAATGTTTGATCGATGTTGGTATGTCTTTCCATAATTCATAGGGTGTCTTATCATTATTAACCTTGATTTTCCCTCTATTTAGAATACAAACTGCAGTGTAAATTGCTTCTCTCCAAAAATTGTATGATAATCGTGCTTCATTCAACATTGTCCGAGAAATATCTTGCAAATGTATGTTTTTCCTTTGAACCACTCAATTTTGTTGAGGAATTCTTGCAGCTGAATACTATCTTTTTATCCCATGGGTTTCACGGAATTTTCCAAGTTCATTGGATGTAAATTCACCTCCATTATTTGACTTTAAACATTTGATTTTCAGGTTAGTCTCATTCTCAACTAAGGCTTTGAAGGATTTAAAATTTTCAAATGCCTCGGATTTATTTCTAAGAAAGGTAACCCAATTCGTTATTGTAAAATCATGAATAAGTACCATAAAATAAATTTCTCCTTGCAGAATTTTTATTCTTGTTGGTCCATGGAGATTTGTATGCACAAGTTCCAATGGTTTGGATGTTGTATATTCCTTTATCTTGAAGCTCACCCTTGATTGTTTTCCATGTTGACATTTCTTAGAAATAGTGTTTGAGGGTTTTGTGATATTTGGCATATTCCTTTCTGCTTGTTTGGTGTTGATTTTTACCATGTTATCAAAGATCATATGGCTCATTCTTTTATGCCACAACCAACTTTCATATATCTTCCCCGGGAAGCATTTTTCTCTGTTAATTTTATCAAGAATATACACATTGTTTGGGGTTATAGTTTCTCTTGCAAATAGTTTTCCTAAATCTTCCTTTCTGATCTTACATTCTTGGGAGTTAAAAGTGATAGTGTGTCCTTGATCACACATCTAGATAATACTAATAATATTGTGTTTCAAGTCTTCAACACACATAACCTTTTATACCTTATCCCTTCCATTGTCAAGGCTAAGAGTGCCTTTTCCAACTATATTTGAAGTTTCATTTTCCCCAAAGGTAACACTTATTTCATTCCTCTTCAAGGTGATAAACTTTGTTTTATCTCTTTTCATGTGACTTGAGCACCCACTGTCAATGTACCACTTATCCTTATTATTTTTTGCATGGAGTGCAGCTTGTATGAACAAGGATTTTCATTTATTTTGTTCCCTTTGATCCTGATTTCTTTCCATGACTGTTGGGGTTTCCTCTTTATTATATTTTATGAAAAAACTTCTACAGAAATTTTCTATGTTCCCATAATTGTTGCAGTTATAACATATAATGTTATAATTCAGTAACAGGGAAAAAGAGTTGTAATTTCTCCTTGAGAATACATAGGCATATCTATTGTTTTTCCTCATATAAATTTCGTTTTGATTTATTCTACAATCTATAAATTTATGAACCAAACCATTGTAAGAGTAACAATAGCCATAAAAAGTATTTTGGTACCTGATTGTATGATTCCATCTTGATGGAAAAGTCTTCCTGATTATGTCCTTGTGAGGAAGATTTGTCTTTTGTGGAACATTTTGTTCTTCTATCCTGTTGTATTCAGCCTTGATATGATTTTTGAGCACATTAGCATAACTCTTGGTATTTCCTTCACTCAAATATTTTGAAGAGGTTGAGGCTTCTTCATCAGTTTCCTTCTTCTCACTATAGCCAAGACCTTTCTTTCCAAATGGTGATCTTTGACAGTTTAGGATTTCATTCAAATTTGCAGAGCTATTTTCCAATTTCATGTTGGTATTTGATTTCTCCAACTCCTTCCTTAAATAAACTATTTCATATTCTATACTCCAACAAACAACTTCCTTTTATTTTAGCTGGGCTCTCAAAACTTCTTTAGTTCTCTTTGCCTCTTCCACTTGAATTTTTAGGTTGTTGATAACTTTTTCAGTTTCATTAGAGATTTATTTTGTACAAACTATTTCATTTTTGTTCTTATTCACCTTCTCCTTTTGTATCCATTTATTTTTCCTTAGTCTCTCTATTTCATTTAGAGCACATATGATCTCTCCTTCAAGGTCCACTTCTTCTACATCAATCTCAGGATTGTCTTCTTCCTTTAAATATGTATTTATATTTTATAGGACATCAATCTCTTTTTCTAGAGCCACGAAGAGAATCTCTTATGTTTCAATGTCACTATCATCAGAAGAGTTGTTGACTTCATTGGTATATAGATTCTTCCTTTTTCTATAGAAATTTATTCTATTTTCAATATTTCCTTTTTTGTAATTTTTAACGTTGGAAACTTTTTTTTCATTGTTATTTCTATTTTTTTCATAAGGAAATTTAGCAAAAAAGTGTCCTACTTCTCCACAATTAAAACATTCAAAGTGGATCTTACCTTTGTATTTTCCTATTCCTCTCTTGATCCCTCTGACAAAGTTGGCTTCTTCTCCATCTGATTCACTATCTGAGTTGTCACTTGTTTTGTATTCTTTTGTCTTCATATTCTTGGATGCCTTGAAGGATGATTCCTTCCTTGATGGCTTTACTTGCTTATCCTTTTCTATCATCATTTCATATGTAGTGATAGTTCCATGAAACTCATCCATTTTCATATTCTCTAGGTCCTTTATTTCTTCAGTGATAGATATCTTGGGATCAAATCTTAAGGGAAGTGACCTAAGAAATTTTTTAACAATGATGGATTATTTAATTTCTTCACCCAATACTTTAATAGTGTTGACAATATCATCCACACGAAGAAAATAGGATGCAATACTTTCTTCTTCATTCATCTTAAGGATCTTAAATTGACCTCTATGGGTTTGTAATTTTTCCTTCTTGACCTTGTCATCCCCTTCATATATATTATGTGACTTGTCCCACATTTCTTTTTCTTAAACACAATGCATGACTTTGATAAATTGTGAATCTTCCATACCACACATAATTGCATTCATGGCCTTACCATTATTGTCACTAAGCATCTTTCCAGTTACATCTATAGGTCGAGTTGTTGGAGATGTGTAACCTTTATTAAATGCACTCTAAATGTCAAACCAAATATTCATCAAATAAGTTTTCATTATTATGCTCTAGAATACATAATTTGGTCCATCAAATAATGGAGATTTGTTTGTAGAAAAACCTTCATGTCTATCCATGTGTGTTTCAATGATTCACATTCCATTGGTTAGATTGTTCTTCAAGAGACCTATCTCTAGTACCAATTGTTGGCACACTTCTTATATTGAGAGGGGGATGAATCATTGTAAGAATAATTTTTTTTTCTTATAATATTTATCAATTTATTACTTTACTAGCCATAAGAAGTTAATGAGAAATGTATACAAACATGCAATCCACAGTACACAAAGATTTCACGTGGAAACCCAATTAGGATGAAACCATGAAACTTTTATTCAAATATTTTCACAGGAAACAACTTGCTACACACACCAATATGTTACAATGTTTTACAGGCACCAACCTGAAAGAGACACCAATCCATTTTTCTAAGCACCAACTCAACAACACCTATAGGAACCAACCTACAACTGTAAATTTGTTGGCACCAACTTGTTGGAGACACTAATCCTCTCAATTGAGTGCCAACTCAAAAACACTTGTAGGCACCAACCTATTGGAGATATCAGTCTTCAACTCTTATTTCTAGATTAGCTTCCTCATAGAAATATTTCTTCACTTCAGCCTTCCACTTGCATAATTTTGTTCTCTCAACAACTCCTCTATTCTTATTGTAATCACCATCAAATTGTCAACTTGTTCACATTTTCAAGAATTAGATATTCTTTTTTTAATCTCACACCTCCCTACCACCCTTAGACGATGATATTCTTCTTCTTTTTTTCATTTTCTGATGCTCAAAAACCTTTGAGCCTCAACACTCTCATGCTCATTCACTCAACTCAAAACGGACTAGAGCATCATTATTATAGGCCTCACCATGGGGAAATTTCTAGGTCGTCCTTTAGTTGACCAAAGATAGGTCAGATCCATACAAGATCCCATACATACAACGCTTTGTCCACATACCAAAATTCATGCTCATGGGTTCACCTCCAAATCCCTTGACATCTTCCATAATATTGGTCCACAAGCAATGCTTTGAAATGGGTCCCAATTCCTTCTATTTTTTCACATTATGTTCGCATGTCACATCACAAACCTTATTGCTTAGTAACCATCGGATCATGTTTTATATTAATTCATGACCTTTGATTGCAATCGCATCCCCATCAAAATATTAATTGATCCTTCAGGGCATCGGGGCATTGGTCTCTTGAAATGTGCACATGGCATCCTTTAACCTTGATTGCACAGCATCTATTGGATGAATTCAAGATTAAATTTCAAATGTTGATTTGCAATGATTGGCCACCAGAATACACAACACAAACTCATCATGGGAATCACCAGGTCACTTGGCCCCCGGGCCTCTAACACTGCATTTCAACCATTTTCCCTAATATGGTATACCAAGCCTTCAGGACCACTGGCTCACCAGGCTCATTGGGCCACTAGCTTACTAGGCTCACCAGACCACCAGACCCCCAGGATTTTAACACTGCACTTTCATACTTCCACTCCGGTATGGTATACCACCGGGCCATTGAGTCACCATCCCATTGGGCCCCTAGGACTTTAAAATTTCACTTCCATACTTCCACTCTGATTCGGTTAACATGTCGATGCGAAAAAAGAGATATGGCCTCCACATGGATGTCTTCCACGTATTTTGGGTGACATGTCATTGATGTGATGGTTGATGTCATCACATCCTCTGACCCTGTTCAAACACCATGTTGATGTATTACAAGTACGTGGCATGATGCGTGTTGTTGACCTGGCTTACTATCGTGGCTTTGATGTGGCATCAGTGTGTTTTTCATCATGGAGTTAATGTGGCATTGGCCACTAGCCCACCAAACAACAGGCGCTCAGGACTTCAACACCCACTTCCACTCCTTTACTCTTATTTGGTTTACCATACTATCAGGCGATCGGCACATTAAGTCCACAACCTAACATCATAATTGTTTTTTGTCGCTTCATCATTTTTACAAATTACAGGGGGCTCATATAGTGGTTTTGAAAACCATTCGATGGGGGGGGGGGGGGGGGAGGGGATTGACACTCTACTACCATGTGACTCTACCAAAAACCATGGTATATCATTTCACTCCTCCCTTCCCTTTATTAAACATCGTGCATACAGGGGGGAGAAATTACATATAGATTGTTTATTTATTATAAGCATGCCCGATATTGTTCAAACTATGTAATAACACATTTTCTTTGCAAAGCCTTTGGAATCATTTTTCTTTGTGCATGTGGTATATATCAATATTGGGTTTTACCTTGATATCTCTCTCACCTTCAACACATGCTCAAAACTTCCTTTTTTCCCTTGAACTCCAACAATCTATGATCACTAATCAATAAGAAACCATACAGCCACAAAAATATTCACATCCTCGATCTCATCCCTCTATTTATAGGGTTGTTTTGTCCATCCTCTAATCACACAACTCATCCTCATACCTGTGAAGATTAAATTCATTTGGGTACACATTCATATCACCTTCATTCATGACTTCTTCTACTTATCAGTTAGTGTACACCAGAACTCATCAATGCTCAGATAAATTCCTCATGTCTTTGACATCAATGAAAATACTATTTCCAACACTTTTGGCATCATCTTATTTTTTTTATATAAACTTCCCAAACATTTCATGAGACTCTCATCAGGTCTCTCATCCACATCTCTATATTCTCCAAGAATTTATCCCTGCTCTAGTTCACAAATATTAACTATTTGTCCTTGTTGGCTTACTATCTACTCTGATCTTTCTACCTTTCTCTTGGACTGACCCAGGTTCAAATCTACTATGGTTTCCAAAAAATCCCTATAAAACTATCGGTCCTTCTGGTAAACCAAAAGGCAACACAACATGCAGAGTGCACTGCATAGTCTCACCCGAGATAGTTCTATGGGTGACTTCAATGCTCAAGTGCTTGCATTATGGGAGTGAGTGGGGATCTAGGATTGTACTTTGTGATATTCATTCATTTACTATATCATCCATCTATACTAAATACTTTGTCGTTATTTATTCATGCATGTAAATCAACAGATCTAACTACTTCATCAAGACATTCATCTAAGATTTAATCATTGACAGCAAAGACATAAACAAAAATCATTTCACATAACACATGATCTACCATGGTTCACCCCCTCCTAGGCTACGTCCACAAATATTTGGCTACTTAGGATCTTTTATTATAGTTCTGAAAAATATGGTGTTGTGCACACTACATTCCTCTCTCAGTTGGATCGGGATCTTTTATGAGGTGGACTAGATCACACCAGGCTTCCCAGCATGTGATCTAACCCTCAATATCCATCCTACTTTCATCTCTACGGCTCAACAGCTTATCAAAATTAGGTCATGCATACAATACTCTCTAGTGACAGTTCTCTAACATGTGCTCACAACCAACTCAACCTACTCGAACCCCGACCTAGACCTCCTAGGTCTTTATTTATACTAGATTACCAGCTTGACAGTTGTTACACTTTCTTACCAAAACCCTAACCCTAGCCTAGTTAGGTCTTCCTACATGTGCACCTTGCATGATTTCCTCCTTTTCATGCAACTTTACCTTGCACGTGTTTCTTTTCTTGCCACTTGCACATTTCCAAAATTAGGTATTTCCTTGCCAAAACTAGGTTTCTCCTCAAAATAGGCTTGTTCACAACAGGCCCCCAACACTGAAATTGTGACTCGTCTCGAGCCACTGCCTAAATCTAGCATCTTTCACTGCTTGTGCCAGTGCAACATACATATCAGCTATTCTATGGCACTTCTCATGAGCCTGACTTCTCTTTTTGGCCATGTCTTCTACTAGTTGCATTGTGACTATGGATTTTAGTAGTTCTCCCCCTTCCAATCATATCCACTCTACATTTAGCTCCATTGCGTCGATTTCCATGACCATATGATCTGCCTTTTCCTGCAGGGGCTCCAATTGATCCTATCGCACAATCTTATGCACCTATACCATTTTCTCCTCTGCCTGTAGTGTCTTTATTTCAGCGACAGTCTTGATTCTCTTAGGAAATGACAGCATCTTCTATCATTATTTTATCTCTACCATTGCTTCATGCACTATGTCTTCCTTCCCTTGTATCTCTTGCAATATCGTATCTTCTAAAAGCTGTGTCCAAAACTGGGCGTTGTTTTCCAATAGTTTTTTAATGTGTTGTGTTGTGCATGCGATGTTTTTTGTAGAGGTTGTCGCATCTTGTTCATGTTGTGAAATGACCTAAGGAGGAGTGGTAGGTACTGCGCGCTCCTCCAGTTCCTTGATTTGGTCCTTGTACTTCTCTAAGTTCTACGCGATCTTTCTCATCTTCTCCTAGAAAGATGTTTCCTCTAACTCTACACTGGCTGGGATAGTATGAAATACAGTGCTAATGCATTTCTCCATATCCTCGACCTTTTGTTGTGCTACCTATATTTCTTTCCCTTCTTGGTTGGTTGGCTCCTGCAATGCGTTTTTTTCTTCCTTCCTTGTTTGTAAGTTTGTCACGTCATTCCTAGCCTGGGACTAAATTTCATGCGCGACATTAATCTGCAGTTTGTAAAGTGCCTTTGTCAGGATCTTGGGCAACGCCAATTCCAATGTTTTCATTTCCTTGAGGGGCCTTTGCATTGCCTCGTCATCTATATACAGAATCTATGGTGTTATTATGAAGTTTTCACTCCCCTATGTTGTAAGTTGTACTCTTTCTCCAACAGGCCTTCCTTCCATGGTTTGGGTTTCTTGATCTTTTTGTTGTTTCTCTACTATGATCCTTAACTGCTCCAATGCAGTTTTTACCTCCTGTACTTGCTCAAAAATTGAAGCCTGGATCTTCTCCACGTTCTCCTACAGCTCTAACATTCTATCCTCGACTGATGTCGCTACTAACTCCACATCATATCTTGTTAGTGATGTATGAGAAGGTGGTTTGTGGGCCTTTGTCTTCTTTCTGGAGCCACTATTTTTCTCCCCTGACCTCTTTCCTTGGGCCTCGGATGGCTTAGATGTTGTTGGCATCTGATTATTAATGTCATTTTTCTATGCCATTTCTTCTTCTACATGAACCTTGTGTGTATGTGTCCCTACTTCTTCAATCTTCACTTCTTCCATTGTGTTTTTTGGTGCCTACTCCATGCATGGTGGATCCTACGTGGAACCACCTTGTGGTCGTGTTTCCATGGGCATGACTGCTTCATGACCATATGCTAATCTAAAATGCATATGACTTGTCAACTTCTTGTATGTAGTTATATAATCCCATAGCATTGTAGGAATCCTTAATTCCCAATCATCGCATCCTACATTACATACCTTTTTCAATGCATTCTCCAATATCTTATTGAAGGCCTCCATAGTTCCATTTTCTTGTGGCTTATATGGAATTCTCTTTCAATATTGAATATGCAACTCTTATGTCAATGTTGTGATTTTCTTGTTCAAAATGTGAGCCCCATGATTGCGCATAAGTACTTTAGGACACCCAAACCTTGTAACTGTGTTCTCAAATAAGAACCACGCAACTGGCTATGCACTGCAAACTGTAACTGGTTATGCCTCTACACATCTTGTCAATTATTTTTTCACAGTAATTATGTACCTATCTCCTGATATCCTCGTTGATGGATTAATTGGTCCGAAAAAATCTACTTCCCATTTGTCAAATTCCTGCAAGGTGTGTTGGCCCTTGACCAAGTTTTGAAGAATACTTGGTCATATTTGACCATTTTTGGGACTGCGAGAGCTTTCCAAAGATGGAGAGAAACACAAAGCGGAAAGTAGGGAAACTATACCTATTTTTGGGTCCCTTTAGGGTTTTGGGTTGATGTAATGGGAAAGGGATGTTAGCCCATGGGTTTACCCATGCTTAGGCCCATTTTGTAATCTATAAATATTTACTTAGGCAATGTAAGTGAAGGGACAGTAGTACATCTATGTGATGTATAGCTAAAGGCTTAGTGCTAGTAATTGGATTTGTGTGATCGAATGTATATTTCAAGTGCTATGTGCATGATTGTAAGGAGATTGAAAAGCTAAGTGCAAGTTGTTGTAGTTTTGTGTTGAAGTGAAAGGAAGAAGGATCTAGTGAGTTGCGCAGATATTTTGTCCTGTGCGAAGTAAGGGTCATTGAAGCTCTGTGTTGTAACTGCTTGACCGAGATAATATAAAGAAGAAGACTTTGTGGATGTATCCCCAGGGTGGGGATGAACCACAGTAAATTTGTGTATTGTGCTATGTGCTTCAACCTAATGCATTTATCTCCTTCTTGGCTAAGTGCTTGATGTGATTAAATAGATTTAGTTATGCTTTGTGCTTCTGAGATAGGAATGAATGTTAGATATGATATATAATATGCTTAGTATCTAATCTAGTGAATCCAATCTATCTTGTTGTATCTAATTGATAAGTCTTCTCGAATATAAGTATATACTGCGATGCTCTGTGCTATCTGCGAAGTGTTGTAAGGGTTGAATACTGATGGATAAACCATGCTAGATAATTTCTAACTGCTATAATCACAGATCTTTGTCCCAGCTAAGGTTGCAGACATCTGAGTCCTGCAACCACCCCTGCCTCTACCTCGGGTGAGACTTCATCTTCTTCGCAGTTGTTGCCAAAAGGTTTGGTAGTTAGGATTTGTTGGTGCGCTCTTGAGCATGAACACTGGGTCTACCTCTGTGCCAACAAGGTGATTTGTGAATTCAAAGGCATATCATCCCTTCATGATGGCCTTCCTACTCTTTGACAAGCATTGTAGCTCTGACAATATTCCTTAGCGTCCTTATGGAGGGTGGGCCACCATATCCCTCTGCACAAGATCTTTAGAGCCGTTGCCTTTCTCACATAATATCCTCCTTCAATTCCATCATGCACCTCCGCTAGGATCATTGGTCTCTCATGTTCCAGCACACATCCCCATAGTATCCCATCTACGCCTAACTTATATATATTTCCTGCGATCAACTGATAATCCATTGCATTAAACACTAGTTTCTTCTTCTGTGTTATTGTCATATCAGATGGAGCAATTCCTATAGTTAAAAAATGGAAAATATATGTAAATTATTCATGTACCATTTGAACTAAAAATAAATGCACATCTTGTAAACTATCATCTAGGTTCCCTACGTCTTCTTCTCTCAGTATTTGCGACAGATGGACTGGTCCTACATTCAGTTTCCCTATATTTACAATAACTTTGAATTTATACCTATAGAACAACAATAACCATCTGTGGATTCTGCCCCCAAAAATTGGCTTGTTCACTAGCTATCTGAGTGCAGAGTGCTCTGTATACATCTTTAATAAGACCCCATCAAGTATTTTCTGAAACTATGCAAGGCATAAACCATTTCTAAGACTTCCCTTTATTTCATCATGTGATTCTTCTTAGCAGTCGACAACTTCTTGCTAGCAAAGGAAATTGTATGGTGTAACTCTCCCTCTCTTGGTTGGGATAACACTACATCAAGTGTTATCGACAATGCATCCACATGAACGTGAAACTCTTTCTGCCAATCCAGGAACACCATAATGGGAACAGTTACTAACTTTTTATTTAGTACATCCAAACCCTACTAAAATTCTGCATTCCACTAAAACTTAGCTTATTTTTTTAGTAAATTTTCCAATGGGTCCATAATCTATGCATAGACTTTTATAAATTTCCTGTAATATCATGTATGGCCCAACGTTGTTCTCAATTGTCTCACTGATAACGATGGTGGAAAATTAACAATTACTTCTATATTGACACAACCAACAAACCTTGCTTACATACCACATGACCTAACAAAATCCCAAACGGTGTGCAGAAAATAAACTTCTTTAAGTTTACTAATATCTGATATTGCCTACATCTATCAAACATCAACCTTAGAGTTTCTATGTGATGTTTCAATAGGATAAACACAGTCCAATAATCTAAGTACACTTCAAGAAACTTATGAATAAACTCCTTAAAGGATACAACAACTACTCTAGAAAACACAGCAAGTGCATTCGTTAACCCAAATTGCATCATGGTGTACTAGTAGCTTCCCCATTTTGTCGCAAATGTCATATTGTGTTTGTATTCTGGCGCAATCTTGATCTGATGGTGTCCTGAAAATACATAAATGAATGAGTAGGCCTCCTTCCCTCCGACATTTTCTAAAACTTCATCCTTCATCTATAAACGAGGTTGGAAAAGGGTCATGTAAACAGGCATCGTTCAATTTCCTTAGGTTGACACAAATTCTAATACCCCATGTTTTCTTATCTTGAACCACCATTGGACTTATCCATTCAGACTCTATGATGGGATCAATGATACCAGCTTCTATCATTCTGTCAAGCTCTACTTTCACTTTTTCCTTGTAGTTTAGATTCAATCTGTAAGGTCTCTATCTTACTGGCTTAGTGTCTGGTTTTAACGAAATCGTCATCTCACCTAATTCCCCAACCCCTTCATTTTTGAAAAGGATGTCGAAAATATATCTCGATACTCACGCAATAGATCTGCAATATTTTCAACAGTCTCATTGTTCCAGTAGTCACCAATATTCTTGAACTTATGTTTCTCTTTCTTGCCAATATTCACTTTGTGCACTCTTAATAGATTCACATATGCATCAGATTCGAGTTTTGTACCTACTATGTCATGCTCCCATTTAGTCTCTAGTACTTGCAAATTTTTAGGTCTTCTTCCTCTTGATCTTCTTTAGTAACATTTTAACATTCCAGTAGTTCATGGACTGTCGTAGATTCTCTATGTGCGCTACATTCATGTACTATTTCTATCTGATCTTCTTCCAAAAAAATATTACTTCTAATGACTTGTAAAGTTGCATCTGCTAAGGGTGACTCGGCTTCAAAACTAAATGTTAATTTAAAATTTTGGGTGGGTTCTTCCCAATCTATTGTCCTTCTGTGCACTTCTAGTTCTAGATATCAGTTTTTGGGAACCATCTCAAGTGTATGTATGAACCTGTGCATCAGTTCCTGCTTTTGAACCTGTCTCCAAGTTGTCATACATTTCAAAACATGATTTTTCATAATTCTCGTCAATATATACATGTGTATCATCTCTTTTATTCCAAATCTAATATGCATCATCCTTTTACAATGCTACCAATCCCTTATTCCTTCCTTCTGTGTAGTCCAACATCTCATTGGGGTTGCTCTTAGTGCAACATATAATTCCAAAATTATTTGATGTTCGGGTATCTACAACTCAAATTATTTTACAAAGGAACTTATGTCAATTGATACCTCAAACCTTGGTGTATCGCATACCTCTCTTCCGATCCAATGCAAAGAGCGAGTAATGTGAGCACATCTTCTAGTCGATAGTTCGTGAAACCGGTGTTTCCAATGTTCAAGTCCTTCCTTTGAATATGACGCATAAGAGTTAATGCTTCTCCAACTAAGTGCACCATATGTAGTAGGATTGACGTAATCATCCATGCATGCAGTGATATTATACAAGTTATCAATTTATTTTCTCGCAGGTTCCACATACCTTCTTGCTTATGTAGGATCTAATGGTGCAGTGACCTTTAATCCTCCTCCTTCAAAGATCACTTCTCTCTTCTTCAAGTTAATAATCATCTGGTTTTCAAAGTCTCAATCCAGTCCTAGAAACATTGGGTACAGTTAACTGTTGTACATGATATCAATTACCTCAAATTCAGCTATGTTGTGCACTCCATCTATATTAATAGGTACTCCTACCAGTCTCCCGATCGGTATTATCTTATGTTGGTTGGCCAACCTCAAATAGACAGTTGACCAAACTAACTTCGGTTTCCCCATCATTTCCCATGTCTAACTTAGAATAAAATTTACATCTGATCCTAATTCCAAAATGAAATTATCCATGTCATACTCTCCTCTATGTGCATTCAATCTAAATTCTTTTTTTGTCCTCTTCTTGCATAATACTTGGTTCACTACTCTTTGTGTCATAGGTACTTCTTTGTCTTGGGTGCATTGATCGATCATCCCACACAATGCACTCAATGTTTTTTTTTTCCTTCATCAAATCTAAACAACTCTGTAGAAAATATTTCAAATTGTTTACATTTTCGACAAACCTTTATGGGATAGTACAATCATAGACTGAAGGCATGTCATATACTAGTGGCGTATTTGATGTTGATTCTACCTAGTCTAGCCCTAGTATATCCTTCTAGGACTGTTGATATGTCTCTTTCTCTTTCTATGGATTAAATGATGTTTTGGCCCCTGGTTATGCAAGAAAGCGAAGATTAAGGAGGAAAGGCAAAGTACGAACTGTGCGGAAGGCACATTGACTGAGATTGGGTCGAAGTGTTCAAAGAAGAAGAAAAGAAGGAGCAAAGTAAGGGAAAACGAGTCGTTGAACGAGAATATTGAGGAAGACAGATCAACAAGGAAGATGGATCGTCGATAACTCAGCAATCAGAAAAATTCATCAACGGTTGTTTTGGAGCACCTCGTGGGAAAGAAGGAAAGACAGGTTGGTGAAGCCCTGAAAACGCGGGTCAAGTTGACCTAGGGTTTTTGGATCTAGGTTTTTGACACCTAGACATTCTTCATTGTAATGTATAAATAAAGGTCTAGAGGACCTGGGAGGGGTCGTTCCAAGTTCGAACAAGATTGTATTGTTGATATCGAGTGATTATTGTTGTTGTGTAAGGAGAGTATTATGTTGTGAGAATATTGTTGTATTGTAAGATCTTCATCTGAGTGTTAAGATCAACCCTGCAGCTGGGTGCACAGGGAGGGGAGAGAAGAAGAGATGGAGAGATAGATCTGAAAGTTAAGTGCGCAGATAGAACTATATGTTTTCATATAATATCAAGAAATGCAGTTATGTGGACGTAGCCCTAGGGAGAGGGTGAACCACGTATATCTTGTTGTTTTGTGTCATTGATGTTGTGTTATTTCGCTTTCTGATATTCTGGTATTACATCATTGTGTTAGATCTAAGATATAGCTCGTGCAATAGGATTAAAGGGGATAAAGAATAACTAGGTTGTTGTGTGTTGTTCCTTTGAATCCACTTGCATTTCCTCTGGTTGTAGACACATGTGTCCTGGAACCCCCTATTTCTACTTTGGGTGAGACTGCATCTACTCCGCGGGTGTTGCCGAAAGGGCCAGTAGTTAGGGCTTGTTGGTGCGTTGTTAGAGTTGAACCCTGGGTTTTCCCCTGTGCCAACAAATGGTTCTGTTGCCGAGATAGGGATCTTCTTGAGGGAATTTCAAGGTGGTTTCCATCAAATACAGAGATTCAGAAGTGGATAGAAGAACAAGAGAAGGACTTCCCTGAGGATCAGAATAAGAACCCTAGCCTTAGTACATAGGATTTTTTGGGAAGGTATATCTTTACTGATATACATGAGATTTTATTTGGAGGAATTCATAAGCAGTTATACGAGTGGCAAGCCAGATTAGCAGATACCCAATTTGAGATCAAATCTATACCACATGTGGTTTGGACATTAGTGTTGATCAATAAGGTCAAGAGAGTTGATAACGTTGTGTCAAGAGCAGTATATCATTGGTTTGATAGCACTATTGGACGGTACATTACCAAGTTTGTTATTGACAGAGTAGAGTCATATAGCCAAGAAGAGAGGTATTTCTTTAAGGGGACGAGAGGAAAATGTTTACACTTTTTGAAGTTGAAGATCAAGATGTTATTTCATGAGAAGAACATCTTGAAGATACAGTAAGTGGGTCAGATCAAAAATCTAATGTTCAAGAACTCATACAGCGACAACGACACAGAGGTTGGACATACACATAGTGGGAGAACCTTCAAAGAGGTTCCTCTAGTAAACCTATTTGAGCAGAGCCATGAACCACTAGCACGTGACGAAGGATTCTACAGTGGAGAATAAGAAGAGTTATTGAACGAGGAACAGTCAGGATCCATTGGAGTAGAGGAAGAGAAGACTGAAGAACCTCACCGAGAAGACTCTAAGACTTCAGGAACTGCGTCGACCATCGAAGTAAGTACTATTACTCCTCCTCTTGTTTTAGCATGGTTAAGTAACCATAGTAGTCAGAGTTATCAGAGCACCTAGAGTACTGTTACAATTAGTTCGATACATACTCAGCCAAGAAACCTAGGGAGATCTATGGCAAATGAAATGAGGCTACCTATCTTTAGAGGAGATGGATCTGAAGATCATGACCAGCAATGGTTCTTATGTGAAGTTGTATGGAGTATTAAGCAAGTCAATGATTAATTAGTTAAGAGAGCTCAGTTTAGTACTACCTTGAGAGACCGTGCACTGAGTTGGTATATGAAGTTTTCTACAGCAACTACATAGCCTAAACCGTTGAATACCATCAAAAATGTGTTGAGCACAAAATTCAAGAAACCCAAGTCGGAGTCACAGTGCATTGTAGAACTGAAATAAATCAAGCAGAGAGTAGTTGAACCTGTTTGGGAGTTTGATCAGAGGTTTAAGACCTTGACAGGTCATTTGAGTTTTCAGATCCCAGACGAGTAGAACAAGGAATTGTTCATTGTTTCCCTCTTACCACACATCAGAGTTCCTCTGATGCAACAGAAGGTTGATTCACAGGCTGAAGTGTTGGATATCACCATGAAACTAGAATCATCCCCTATGGGAGAATCCATCTTAGGTCTGAGTCAAATTTTGAGTCATCTAACTAGCTTATCTCTGCAAGTCTAAGATATGAAGAAAGAAAAAGATAAAGATAAAAGAGAAGACATCTGGTGTATCATATGCAAGTCATAGGGCCATGACAAGGAGCATTGTCCCCTATTTCATGAGTACTTGGCCTCTGGAGCTCTGAGCCCTTTGAAGTAGGTTACTCTACCATAGTGAGAGGTATGTAGAAATAGACATCACCCTGGTGAATGTTATTACATGCAAAAATATGTCTAGACACCTACAAACCTTTACTGCACATTCTGTAAATTTGTGGGGCATGATGAGAAAGATTGTAGGGCTTATGACCTCTTGCACGAAATATCAAGAGATACATATAGGATTCAAGGTGAAGTAAAGCAGGAAGGAAATGCTACACAGTTTAATTCCCTAGAAAGAGGAAACTTCAACCCTCACGGTGGATTCAGAGGAAGAGGACGAGGTGGAGGTATCGGTCGAGGTCGAGGTCAGATCATTTGTTATAATTGCACACAACCAGAACATTTGGCAAGGGACTGTTAGAACCCTTGTACCACTTCCATCTACTACAACTCATTTGAACATGTTATTGAACATTGTCCATGATTGTTAGCAAAGATCTAGGAGAGACAAGGAGGGAACCAGCAATTACAATTAATCTCAGCAGAACCTTAAGGAGAGGATCCCAGAGTCATTGTTATCACTAGAGGAGGCATTGTTACAGGAGAAGACAGAGTGACCCTAGGAAAGACTATAGTAGAATCAAGGGTCAAAAGAGATGTAGAGAAGACACAAGTGTTTGATATGAGGGAATAAAAATAGACATTTGAAGAGGCAAGAAAAGAATTTAGAAGAGATCAGGATTCTTCATCAAATACGCAACCTGAAGTGAGAGAATGTGGAATGCCTTTGGCATTTGATCAGTCTTCTTCACCCGGAGAAGGAAAAGAGGTAAGAAATCTTATGGAATTCTTATGTACTTGCATTAATCTGATTAAGGATGAAAGAGTTGTATAAGAACTACAAAATTTGATCATACAGTATGAGATCAGTAGGGTAGACCCTCTATTGAATAGTGAAGTACATCAAGTATCCAGAAAGAGAAGGAAAAATAAGGAATTACACCTTAATGCTCAGATTGGAGATTATGACATAGATTATGTGGTCCTCGACTTAGGATCAGAGGTCAATGTTATGACGAAGTAGACCTGGGAACTGATGGGAAAACCTAAGTTAATTTATTCCCCTATCAGGCTTAGGATGTCTAATTAGCAAGTAGTAAGCCCTTTTGGAATACTGAAGCATGTCCCTGTGGACATCAACTAGGTAAGGATGTTTGTGGACCTCAAGGTGATTGATATAGTTGACGATAGTTGTCCTTATCCTGCATTGTTAGAAATTGGTTGGTATTTCAACAATTCCACTTTTGTTGACTTAAAGAAAAGAAGAATAGAATTTGAAGGTGATGGCCTTAGGTTTATTGCACCTCTTGATCCTGATGAAGGTTGTAGATACACATAATCCATTAGAGAAGAAGACTATGCTTATGAGCTAGAGAACATATATAAATTGACAGCAAGATAGTAGGATTACATTAATCCTACAGCAAATGGGAACTTAAGTTGGTGAAGTAACAGTGCACGCTCATCAGATTCAGAAGAAGCACTAGAGAATTGGTAGAACAAAATGTATGAAGTTTATGCACGCAGGTGTGCTAGATTGACCAGGGAAGTTCACTGGATTGGCACAGAAGTAAACCATATGCCCAAATTTGATGGTTTAAATCATTTAGAAACATTCTTGTTAGAATTTGAATAAATTGTACCAGTACAACAGGGATTGTTGGAACTAGATGAAGCTTTAAAAGCAACGCCATCAAGATGGTGGGGAACACACAAGAATAACATTGCGGAATGGGTGCAATGTCGCACTTTGATGACAGTGCACTTTTCAGAACAAGCTGAAGGGTACGAAGTTTGATACACATGTCAGAGTTGTCTAAAGGACCATGTGAAAAGTTGTGAGGAGGCCTAGCACAGCATTCCTCAATATCAGTGGGTGCATAAGTTCATTAACACCTTGGACACAACACCTATCAATTGGTATCTTCAAGAAGAACTATGCCTCACCACTGCAGATTGGTACGGTATGACTCAGAACTTTGTAGCTACATTTTTATTTGAAAGTCAGTACCCCATAGTAGATCAAGCTCTGCAAGTTGTAAGATAGAAAGTCTTTGAGGAGGCACCTAACCTCCCTGTTGAGCAAGAAGAGGATGAATGGACTGTACCTCTTCAGAAACTGCAAGGTAGTTACAATATCAATGTTGATGAAGACGATGATCCTAGGAATGTGAACATCACAGAAATAGAAGGATAGAGAGACATAGAAGGCCCAGGAGTCAAATTACGTTTTATTGGATAGCCAATGAAAATAAAGAAATTTAATATTGGGACAGAGCAAGCACCTAAGCTCGCAAACATTGGAGATTATTGGGATGATGCCACTATTTATAAGATCACAGAATTATTGCATGAATATCAAGATTTGTTTCCAACCAAGTCTATCAATGATGCAGGAGCATTGTTGGTAAGCACGCGGAGCAATACATATCAACGTCTGGGAATCTGTACAAGACCTCAATGCTAGCAGTTGCATCCGATATTTTGAAATCTGCCTTAACTCAACGCCGGAAAAATATCTTGAGGCATGCTTGAGTGATCGCGGGCGAAGTGGGATTTTCCACTCCTGCTCTGGAATGTGACTGGTCTAGATAGTCGTTAGGTTAAGTTTTAGAGTATACAAGTAGCCAGGGGAAACCCTGAGAGCCCTCTGAGATAAATATAGGTTTTGTACGCCGAAATGAGGTTGGTTTTAGGGTATATAGTTGCAAGTTAGATAGTTGTAAGTTGGTAGGAGATTTCTATATTTTCAGTTTTTGTTTTGATTAAAGTTGTAGACATTTTCACTTATGAATATAACAGTGGAAAATTGATCCTATGCATGGTGTGGACATTGTTTTCCAATTCTCTGTTATTGTGCTTTCACGAATGAATGAAAGAATTTCATTATGAGTAGAAGGAACTCTGAATGTTAGGATAAGTTTCAATTGTTTCTCTTCTATTGAGTGGTGCAAGGTGTGCACACCAAACGCAAGGAGTGTGTTGACGAAATTTGTTTCAGTTCTGAAACTCAGAAGAGATAGCACAAAACTTTCTCTTTGCAAGGAGTGCAATGAGACTAGTGCAAGGCGTGCACAGTCATCCACAAGAATTTGAACCTTGCGTAAAGATCTGGGGCAAGGAGTGCACAGATCTGAGATTTGACTAAGGGTTGAAGCGACTTTGCAAGAAGTTGAAGAACTAGGAAAGGAGAACGCCAAGAGGTCGATAAATCCTTAGGATCTAAGTTATCGAAACCCTTGAAATGCAAGGAGTGCATGGGATGTCAAAGTCTTCACAAGACCAAGCTCAGAAGGAATAATTCTTTTCATAAGTGTTAATGAGATCCAAGAAATGGACTCGCGGGAAGGATAAAGGTCGAATCCTTTGAATCCTTCGAAAATATTCTAAGCCTGAAGAAAGAGTAAGCTCAAGGGGAAATATCTGGACCATTTGATCAACATCCAGAAAACAAGGAGCAAGCGTAGAGGAGGAAATATCTCATTTGTTCAGTCTGAGTGCAAAGGAACCGTAGCTGCCCAATCAAGGTAAAGTGAACTAATGATAAGCTTCGAGAGTACACCGAAGGAGAGGGGTTACGAAATTTTGAAATCATCGGAACCATCCATCAAGGGGGACACCTGGCGAGAGATCAGTGTTTTGCTGACTCATGACTCAGAGAAGTCAAAGGCAGAGTTATAAGAACTCACAAATTGTGAAATCGTGATTTGATCACAGTCGTCAGATCGAGGAGAGATCTGGACCATTGGTTTCCCAGGGAGATATTGGGAGGTCGGATATCGGGAGAAGGGAGGTGATCCGTCCTCCAACTTCGTGAAACACAAAGTCCCGATAGGTGAAAAGGAGATCGGGACTGTTGGATTGCGGGGAATGTGGATTGTTGATTTGGCGCTCCGAAATATTGGTATTTCGTGGTTTTGTAGGTCAGGAGAGTCGGGGTGACTCACATGTGAAGAAATGATACGTGAAGTCACGACACACCTTTTGATCAGGAAAGTGGTCACAATCATGGTCACATGAAGGAAAGGGCTTAGCCAAAGGAGAGTTAGCGCTTGTTTGGCGTTGAGGTTCAAACAAGGCTCAAGAGAGAAGTCGCAGGTCTCATACAACCATCGCATTTGGGGAAAGCACCTATGTAAGTGGGTTTGGGGTCTAGCAGAGACCCAGAGAGTCAATCAGACTAAGTTTCTTGATCAATCCTAGACTGGGAGGTCACGCAGCACTTAGGAGAGAAGGTGGGTATGCACCAACTGACATGAAGGGAATTAAAGGGCCCATGGGAGAAATGAAAATCCCCTTGAAACCAGATGCAAGACCAGTCAAATAGTGACCCTATAGATTGAATCCCAAATATAAACAGAAATTCCAGGTTGAATTAGACAGAATGTTGGAAGAAGGAATCATAGAACATGTTGAAGAGCTAGAATGGATTATCCCTATGGTGGTCCAAGATAAGAAGTCATGAGAGATCAGAATCTTTGTAGATCTCAGGAAGTTGAACGATGCATTCCTACATGATCCATTCCCTACACCTTTTACAAATGAGGTTCTAGATAATGTGGGAGGAGAGGAGGTATATTCCTTCAAAGATGGATTTTCAGGTTATCACCAAATCAGGATTGCTAAGGAAGATCGCCATAAGACCACATTTGCAATAGAATGGGGTTATTTTCAGTACACAGTGATGCCTTTCGGACTGAAGAATGCACCAACCATATTTTCTAGGGTGGTGGTCGAAGCATTCAAGGAATTTTTACATAATTTTTTGGAAGCATATTTTGATTATTGGACTGTTTTTAGCTTATTTCAAAATCATATTGAATGTTTAAGACTAATGTTGGATAAGTGTAGGCAATGTCAGATTTCCCTGAACCTGAAGAAGTGTATCTCCTTTTCACCCTTTGGGGTGTTGCTGGGCCATATTGTGTGTAAGCAGGGGTTGCTGGTAGATCCTTCCAAGATTGCTATCATTGTTGATCTACCCCCTCCTACTTCAGTTAGATAGTTGCACACTGTTCTAGGACATACTAGATACTACAGAAATTTCATCAAGGGATATGCACAGATAACAGAACCCATGGACAAGATTTTAAATAAATATCGTCAGTTCCAATGGTCAGAGGAATGTCAGCAGAGCTTTGACACATTGAAACAGAAAATGGTAATTGTGCTTATTCTGGTTTTCCCAGATTGGAGTAAGGAATTCCATGTCCACATCGATGCATCATCTATTGCATTAGGAGCAGTGTTATCACAACCAAGAGTAGGAGATATTGACCATCCATTAGCCTTTTCTAGCAGAAATCTCTCTACAACTGAGAGAAATCACACTACCACTGAGAGAGAAGGTTTAGCCATGGTGTACGTGCTACAGAAGTTTCGACACTACTTGTTGGGAGGACATTTTAATATGTTCATTGATCAATCTGCATTGAAATACCTAGTCAACAAGCTAGTGTTGCAGGGAAGAATATGCAAATGGAGACTGTTATTCTAGGAATATGATTTTGAGATTCTGGTCAAGCTAGGAAGAATGAAAACGGGTCTTAACCACTTGTCTAGGTTAGAACATGGAGAGTAACCTACCAGTTTGGAGGATACACTACCAGATGCACATTTTTTACCATCAGAAAGGTTTATGATCACTTCGTCAAGATAGTCCAGTTCCTATCAACAGGAATGGCACCTCGTGAATATACAATCATTCAGAAAAAACAGTTGGTAGTTCGAGCTGCAGAGTTTTCACTTATAGCTGGACAACTTTATAAGATGGGACCTAACGAGATCTTGAGGAGATGTGTTATGGAGGCAGAAATACCATTGATTCTAGAAGAATCACATGAAGGCATCGCAAGAGGAAATTATGGAGGGAAAGCAACAGTGTAGAAGGTTCTTAGAGCTAGCCTCTGGTGGCCCACTTTACACAAAGATGCTAAGGAATACTACAAAGCCTACGATGTATGCCAACGAGTTGGGAAACCTTCCAGAAGAGATGAGATGCCTTTAGCACCTCAGCTAACTTTACAGGCATTTGAGAAATGGGCAATTGATTTAGTGGGACCTATCAACCCACCAGGAAAGCGCACAGGAGCGGGATACATTATCACTGCGACAGAGTATTTGACCAAATGGGTAGAAGCAAGAGTATTCAAAGACTGTAGTGCAACTACAACTGTGTGATTCATATTTGATGATATCATAACCATATTTGGATGCCCAAATATCCTTATGAGTGATCAAAGTACACATTTTATTAATAAGACTATTGAAGCCTTAACTCAAGAATTTGAAGTTCACCATCAGAAGAGCACACCTTACCACCCACAAGTGAATGGTACAGTCGAAGCTTTCAATAAGATCTTGGAGACAGTGCTGATGAATATTTGCAGTGTAAATAGTGATGATTGGGATTTGAGAGTACCAGCAGTGTTATGGGCCTACAGAACCACTTGCAAGAATCTGACAATGCAGACTCTCTTTAAGTTGGTTTATGGTCTAGAAGCAGTGATACCTATGGAATATTTGGTTCCTAGTCTAAGAATTGCAGCATTCACAGATATGGATGACACAGTCGTTTTGTAAGACAGACTTGCGCAGTTGGTAGAACTGGAGGAAGACAGATTCATTGCAGGATTTCACCAGCAGGTACAGAAGAAACGAGAAAAGGCCTATCACGACAGACATATCAAGGAGAAAGCCTTTAAGCAAGGAGATCTAGTATTGGTATATGACAACAAGTTCATGAAGCATCCAAGGAAGTTCAGGACACATTGTCTTGGTCCATATGAGGTTTCCTATGTTACAGAAGGAGGAGTTGCGCAGTTGAAGACTTTGAAGGGAGAATGCAAGGAAGGCTTAGTGAATGGGAGCCAGTTGAAATTGTACTACAATAACTAGATGTCTCGCAGCTCTCCGTAAAAGCATAAGAAGAAGGGTCTAGGTACCAAGTGCAGTTGAAACTGGATACCAAACACAGAAAAGACAATTTTCACAAGGAGGGGAGGAACAGAACAGAGAGCACAGGCTGCTTCATGTAGTCTGAAGACGAAGTAACCAGAATGTTCAGACCTACAATGCCTCAGGATGAGTCACATGTGAGTGTTGGGGTCATGTTGGCCCCTGGTTATGGAAGAAAGCGAAGATTAAGGAGGAAAGGTGAAGTACGAACTACGCGGAAGGCATATTGACTGAGAGTGGGTCGAAGTGGTCAAAGAAGAAAAAAATAAGGAGCGAAGTAAGGGAAAACAAGTTGTTGAATGAGAAGATTGAGGAAGATAGATCAGCAAGGAATATGGATCGTGGACAACTCGGCAAGCGGAAAAATTCATCAACGGTTTCTTTGGAGCACCTTGCGGGAAAGAAGGAAATACAGGCTTGCGAAGCCTTGAAAATGTGGGTCAAGTTGACCTAGGGTTTTGGGATCTAGGGTTTTGACACCTAGACATTTGTCATTTTAATGTATAAATAAAGGTCTAGAGTACCTGGGAAGGGTCACTCTGAGTTTGAAGAGGATTGTATTTTTGATATCCAGTGATTATTGTTGGTATTGTGTTGTGAGAATATTGTTGTATTGTAAGATATTCAGTTGGGTGCGAAGATCAACCCTGCAACTAGGTGCACAGGGAGGGAAGAGACGAAGAGAAGGAGAGGGAGATATGCAAGCTAAGTGCGCAGATAGAACTGTATGTTTTCATATAATATCAAGAAACATATTTCTATGGATGTAGCCCTAGGGAGATGGTGAACCACATATATCTTGTTGTTCTGTGTGATTGATGTTGTGTTCTTTTTCTTTATGATATTCTGATATTACATCATTGTGTTAGATCTGAGATATAGCTCACTCAATAGGCTTAAAGGGGATAAATAATAACTAGGTTGATGTGTGTTTTTACTTTGAATCCACTGGCATTTCCTCTGGTTGTATACACATGTGTCTTGCAACCCCCTATTGCTACTTCGGGTGAGACTGCATCTGCTCCGCAGGTGTTGTTGAAAGGGCCAGTAGTTAGGGATTGTTGGTGCGTTGTTAGAGTTGAACCCTGGGTCGGCCCCTGTGCCAACATGATGGCATGGGCTCGGCAACTTTCCTTATCCATTGCTTGACTCTCTTTCCTTTTTCCATCACATCTTCTCCATTCCTCATTCCACCACGCGTAATGACTACTACTCTGGGGTGATCGTCACACTCCTTGGTTGCTATCATCTGTAGGTTCTGGTTCTGTTTTTTATTTTGATGTTGGTTCTGGTTCCGTCTTGCCTACTATTTCGCTATCATTTGAGGAAATTATTTTTTCGCATGGTCCATTCCTCTGCAGTACGTTCCTGTCGTGCAAGGATTTGGAAAATATCTCGCTAAATGTCTTGGTTAATTGTAGTTATAACAAATTAGCAATCCTCTTCCTCATCTTCCAAATCCTCCATGTCCTTGACCTATGTTGAATCCTCCTCATCCACCTTGGTTAAAACCTCTTAGAGTATTGTATTATGGAACTCCCCCTTCGACTACAGCATTTTCTTCTTGGATTTTGTATGTATCTAAAGTGCGTTCTCTCATTAAATTGAATGTGTGATAATATTTTTCATCGTGTCCTACAAATTTACAAAAATTACAGAACAAATTCCTAGGTGTACTCTAGTACTTCTGAAATAGCATACAAGCAGTCGAATGATGACCCCATGTCTTTCATATTTCACAATACATGACTCATCCTACCAATGGGTTTGATTCTCCTATGGCCATATACTGCGCAAATGTTGGGAATTCATCTTTACAATGGCATTTTGTTTTACATGTAATACACCAAACATGTTCACACTTTTCCTTTTCTTTCTTTATTTCTAACAATTGAATCCTTAGCACAGCTAACTATGACTATATCTATGCCATTCCTGCGCCATCTCTGACAAGAGATGGTTCTAACTTCATCGCAATTTCTAATGCTTTCATCTATGACGTGACCTTCTATTGTGTCAAAGGATAAAAAATGTGCATCAACAAACCTACAATAAACCATTCTCGATGTTTTTCATTAGGAACCTAAAATGTTAATCTACCCATAACATCTTTAATTCTCTTATTGTAGTCCCAAATTATCTTATTCTATACTTGCTTAATTTCTTTCATTTCTATGATATACTGCAACTCGAATTTAGGCTTATGAAATTCCTTTCACAATCTTTTCCAATCTCTGCTAAAGTCCTTGATTGTCTCGCTAATGTAGTAGTTTGGTACTTCATGTACCATAACAATCCACTACCTATGAACATTGTGGCTAACTGCTCAATCTTTTTTGTTTCATCCTAAACATTCTTTGTAGTCCATAATGTGTTGCATACAAATAGATGTTGTTATGGGTCCTTTAACCCTTCTCTCTGAAATTCAGGCATTCTTAATGTATGATCTATTTCTGCCATTGTATTTTGCGTATTAATTACCTTCGGTGATGTTGACTAACTCAGGTTTGTTGCACTACTTCCACTATTCTGACTATTGTTTTGAATTCCTCCACTAACTACAATTTATCTTGACAAATTTTTGGTTTCTTCTTCAGATCTTGGTGATGCACACGAGGTCGTGGGTTCGACACATATTCCAATCTGAGATGGACTTCCTTCTTCTACTAGACTTTACTAAGGATCATTTTCATTCTCTTTCCTTTCTTGGTACAGTTTGATCTGAAGTACTATGATGGGGTCTCTTTTCTCAAACACTTTTTTTCTCTTCTTTGTCAAACACAGTCTTTTTCTTACTATACCTAAACCTTTTCCCACATCAAAACAATCTAATATCTATGTCTGATTCATTGTCTTCCTCTCTCAGAATCCTCAATCCATTCGATCAGCATTCATCTTTTTCATCTCATTCCATTCTCAGACCATACTATGGTCATCATCCAGTCACCCTACGTGCGCGAAGGTTCCTAGCAACTAGAATCCATATTCATGACATTCTTGTTGCACAAGAACATTTGTATCCTGGTAGACAGTGCACTCAAATATATCCCAAGAGAAACCTTGAAAATTTCCCTCTATGCAACACTATAAGATTGGGTACAATCTATTGCAAACTTTATAATGTAACCTCCCAATACACTATTCAACCAAAAATCAACTATGCGAGAAACTTTATTACTTATTGTATTCAATTGTCTGATCAATTCAGGAGTCCATTTTCTTGAAGCTTCAGCTTGATATCTTCCAACGTTCTCCACTAGCCTTTATAACCATTTAGTCAAAATTATCGGAAATTCACCAAAGAATATTGCATGAAGATCTATGAACACATACCTTTGTAACCATTATTCTTCTTTGAGTCATGGGTTCCTATAAAATTCTCATTGCTTCTTCTCTTTCCATTCTATGATTTATTCCTTATTCAGCCTCCAAAAAAATCCCCTCAATTATAGATCTCGGTCCTAGCAATAGAAAAATTTGTTGGCACACAGTGGGAAGACCTGAGTTTAATCATCAATACACCAACAAAACCCTTAGACATCGGCTCTTTCAGCATCACCTGCAAGCAAGTGAAATCTCACTTGAGGCATCTAAAGGGGTTGTAGGAACCAAGGTTCTGCAGTGATGAGGGGAAGTGAGGCATTCAACATGTCTTTACTAACCATCTACACATGTGTGTAGTCTTCATTACTTAACAGTTAATTATAATGCGACATACTATGTGTGTGATATTAATTTAGTTGACATACATTCATTTACCAGTTACCTCATTACATGACATTCTAATAAAATATATGAATAATATGTTCAACATACTTTAACATTTATCATCATATCATATTAACAGTAAACATCATAACATGCAAACACAACACATCACGAAATAAGGGTTTAACGTGGTTCGCCTAATCTTGGGCTACATCCACAATGGTTGGATTCTTATATTAGTCATTTTAGAATCTTCTTACATCTCTTCACTGTGCTACAAAATATGCAACAGTAACATTACCCAAATCTACCTAGCCATTTTTTTGTAATGTGAGCTTCACTCCTCAGTTACCTCATAAATTCTCCAAAACTCAAATCAACTTACCCAAAAAAACACTAAGAACTTCTCATATTTCGAACCTCCTCTACCCAAAACCCATTAAATATTTATACATCAAAATAGGGCTAAGCCCATAATTACAAAGTGGACAAAATGTCCCAAAATCCTAACTACTTTCCACCTTTTGTGCACTGCTCCATCACGCTTCTTCCTTTTGTGTTCTTTGACTCCTTACAGATTGCTCCCATCACACGCTATGGTCAATCTTCTAACTTCCTTTTATTCTTTGAATTATTCTGCCGCAGATCCCAAAACTTAACCAAAATTACTATCCAACATGGATCCTCCCTTTGGAATCAACCCCACGCATGACTCCAAATTATTTTTGAAACCTTCTTCTCGAATGAACCCTCTGCAACTGAATCTTGACCGTTGATTTCTCCAAGTTGGATTAATCTATTCTTTTGATTTCTAAACTTCATTACCATGACGAAACTTGCAGGATTTCGACCCTCTAGGAAAAAATTGAATCTACAATCTACAACTCGATTCCATGAATTACCTTCTTCAACTTCTCTAAAGCGCTGACACTTGAAAATATGCTCATAATTCATGGATTTCACTTATGTTCACCATTTTTCCCCCAAATCCATCATAGGATAAAATATGCAACCATGAATATGCTCAGTTCATGTTGGCTCCTAACCCATACAAGATCGGTGTTGAACCTTGAGCTATGATACCATTCTATATTGTCCCCCAGCTTAACCAGGGAATATTGTTGCATAATAACACATAAAAGGAAATTTCTTCTTGTTGATTTATTTATTGTAGCTTGCCAGTTACATTTTATACACATTTACAACTAGATTCTAATACCCATAATTAAATGCAACTACAACATTCTAAACAGACATGAATTCAACTAATAAAACATCTATAACAACATATAAAACCATTCTCATTCACAGAGTGAATTCATAGCAAGTAAACTCATAAATAACTTAGCAAAATAGATAAGCACTTATCTTTAAAAGATATTTTGTGCAACCAGTTGCTTGGGATGGAATTTGCATCCAACCATGGACCCGTTGTTCCAAATATCAATAGCAAGTCAACCCCAAGTTGGGGATAGGGATACACAAGAGAAGGGTGCCTTGCACAGTCCCCTCGCAACTCAATATCACACAACCCACTAGTTTTCTCCTATAGCTATCCCAAAATTCCTCCATCTCTCTTCCTCTTGACCTTCCCAACCCAAGGAATGTACCCTGCCACTGCTCTCAGTCCATAGGGTGTCCCATTCATTTATTAGGGTGTCTCTAGTATAGGTAGCTAGGAATATCTCAATTGGGAACTCAATGGAACTCAATTCTAGTAAAAACACGAGCAAAGACAACAAAAACAACTTGTTGATACAATGTAACTCACTTAGGAGTTCACTCTTCAAGCCTGACAACCTGGCTCTTCAAATTCTAGCTCCAAAATGCTCCTAAATCACTCTAGCTTGCTCCAAAATTCTCCCAGCCTTGTTGTTTCAAATCTCAAGCTCTCCTCCCCTATTTTCTCTTGTTGTTCATGTAAAAATTGAATGTCCAAAACTTTTTATTACTACCCATATTTTCATCTCTTTTTCAGAGACCATTGACTTCTCACTCTGCCCAATGTTGATTTCTTCTTCCCCATTATTTCCAATAACCATGGGATGTGACTCTCACACCCACCCTATGACAGCTATTCAATGATTGGGATCTCATACACTCAACCAGAAATTAGAATTTTTTCCCAAATGATAGTAAAATTCATAAATGTGGGTTTGAATTAACACCTATAAACATTTTCCCTTTGAGGACCCTCTTAGACACTCTTTTCTTGTGGAAAACTCAACCCCCGTCTCTGTCCATAATCACAGCAGTTGGAATCACATTATTTTTATTAAAAACATAAAATACATTATGCATGTCACATCATTTGTCCACAACCATATTCATATATGCATTATGCATTAAATAAACGGGGGATTATAGTGGGGATGCTACATGCAAATAGCATATGAAATAACAGGTCTTTTGCACCCTACTAAAAAATACCTCACCAAGTTTCTCTCCTGAACCTGGCCTTTTTGTATCTCTAGTTCTCTCCACTGGAACCCTCTGAGATTTCTCTGCCCCTCTAGGATTTTGTACTTCTACTCACAATATCCTAAGAGATTCAGCTACTCTTCTCCAACTTCACTAGATGTAGGTTTCCTGCCACAAATTTCTCCTTATCTGCTACTACCACCTACACAAAATAAGTATACTAACAAAGTTACAATACCAAAAAAATGATCATCGTTCATACCTTACCCGATCTATCTCTGCGACCACCACCAATCTCATAGTTTTACCCATCTCTCTCTTGCTGGAAATACTTTCCTTTCACTATAACCACTTCTTATCTCAGATCTATTTCTACCTACGGGATTCACCCACTTTGATACCACTTGATATAAATTGGTTTAGCTCTAAACTCCTTTAGTCCAATTTTAAATTCTATCATTTAATGTCTCTATCAATTCTAATTATTGTCACTTAAAATTATGTTAACCAGCCATCGGAACCATCGGGCCACTGGACCACTGGGCCCTAGGGCACAAATAGTGCACCTTTTAGATGCTTACTTTGTTCTAGTTTAACTAACCACCAAGCACCAGGAATACTCCTCCAAACATCCTTTGTAATTGTGAGTTTGGTTTGGTTTATATATATATTGTGCCTTTCAATGTTCAACTCTGGTCTAATCTCAACTAATAGTCTATTAATCGACCCACCGACCACCAGGGGAAACGAACACTTAGTATTTTGTAAAGGGATAAAACTTGATCTGATTGACAAAAACTTGTCCACTCATGTTTCTGCAACTCTAGAAACTCCAATTTTATTCTTGTCATCAAATCTACTATCCTTTGTTTCAACTGATAGCCTTCACCCAAATTTTGGCCATCATCTTTGGATCATCAAGTTGTTTGGTCATCATAAAACCCACGAAGTTCATAGTAACTTCGTCACAATCTTAGTCATATCCAATTGATATCAATTCATTCAGCCCTCTTATATAGAGATTCACGCTTTTCATAACCACACACAATCCATATTCTAACGATGAATTGACTATCCCATATAGTCACCTTATCTTTACACTTGATTTCATTCACAGATCATGCATGCCTCAACAAAGAAATCATAGAAAACATCAAGAGAAATTAACACACAACTCATAGGCATAAAACATAGTGCTTCATTAAGCAAACTCTCTACATGATTTATGTAAAACCCATAAATACCTCCTACCTCTGTATTGGCCTAATTACACGCATTTGGGCGCTTCTCTAGCCCTAGCCACCTCTACTATTCTCACGGGCGTACATATGTACAAGAATAAAACTACTTGATCTTCTCAGATATTGAATTCATTCCATAGAATATGCAACTTACTCTTAATTTCTCTCTAAAGCCTCGGAATCCTCTAACAAGGCATATTCGATTACAATATATAGCAGAATAAAAACAAACTCATATTATCTAAAACCTTCTAGAATCTACTTACAAACTTAGGGAAATAAAATTAATTCAACAAAGGGAACCCACTCCCTTCGGAAAAGTTTCAAGACCCCCTAAGGCATGATCAACAACGTTGATTTTTGGAACTAGGCTCTCGTGTCATCAGGACAAATCCCAAGTCACAGAATACTTTAACTCCCATCGACTTAATCTCTACTCCCCCTAGAGCTTGGATCAGCAAGAACAGTTGTGGTTTAACAACTTCAATCTAGATTTCAAGGTTTAATCTCCATCCAGGCCAAGATCAATCTGGTAGCTTCACATCCCCCCTCATAGTTCCAACAGTGCTTAGCATTTCAGAAGGCATGCATCCTTTGTTCGATGGAGCTTCAAATGGTAACCCCGGGGTGGTAGGTGCGGGAGGGGTCATTCTTGATCCCAAGGGAAATATTGAAATTAGTTTTATATGGATTTTAGGAATCTCCACTAATAATCAAGTGGAAGAATATTCTCTTCTCCAAGGTGTTCAGCTAATCAAGGAGAATCAAATCCATCATCTTGTTATTTTAGGAGACTCTCTGAACACTATAAGAAGCCTGGTCAAAGGGGATTTTCTAAGAGATGTTCAATTGAGAAACATTGTCAAAATAATAAAACATGCTCTAAAGGATATACCTCAAGTCTCATTTTGCCACATCATGAGGGAGAATAATGGATTGGTCAATTCCAAAGCCAACCTGGTCACATTGATTCCAAAAGGGACTATTAGGATCAATGGGATATTATCACACCTCCCAATTCCATAGTTAATGAATGTCACATTGGATACATTGCATTGCATAGTGTCACACCTAGGATTGAAGAAAAATGTCAAGTCAAAAGAGAAAATCCTGATCACACATGAGAAAATAATCTTATCTTATCTTGACATCCCCCAAGTATATCTCACACATGGCCATGGTGGGATAAATTACCCTGTGATCAATAAATTTGTTATCTTAGAAATGTTCCAGTGCATGCGAGATTTAGTAGAAGTGATGGAACTAGGGATCAGTGGATCTCCCTAACATTCATGTCAACTGATCGCCATCATGATAGATCATGGAATTCAAATCATGTGTGAGACCCTCCCTTTCATGTGTTGTTCATATGTTTCACTCCTGGAGGATCGAATCATCAAAATTAAATTATGCAAGGAAAAATTGAGTCTGGAAACTGTCTGGTTTCTTGTTGTTCAGTGGGCTGAGGAGAGCACAGGTGTATGTTGGTGTTATAACCCTAAATTTCACCACACATGCTTACCTGGAATTAGGCCAACTCATATCCCTTCTTTTCCAAAACACTGTTGAACAACTCTTTGAAAATCCTCTTGAATAAAGGCCCACGCGCCCTAATCCATTACTGCACGTGTGTACACGCTGGCTGACCCAAAACAGCCCGCGTGGACCGACAAAAGCATGAAAAAAGGAAAGTTTCCGACGGAACAAAAAGCTATGGGTGAGTTAACTGAAACTCTCGGCCATGCATGGTCGAGGGTTCGTCCAAATACCTAGCTCCTTCTAGCCTATAAAACAAGGGGTAGGGGTACCATTTGGAAGAGGAAAAATATAGCAAAGAAACTCTGCCCATTTAAGTATTCCCATTGTCCCAACCCTTTAGCCTTTCCCTATGCCAAAGGAGATTTAAAGCAAAGTAGTTGTAGGACAGAAGAAGAGGAGCCCGGGATCAGGTTCAAGGAGCGGTGGCCGGTCTCAACTTTTTTAATTTGACTCATTCAAAGTAATAAAGAAAGTGCTTTTCCCGTCCCAATTCATGAACTGTTTATAGGTTGATCAGTATATGTTTGATTTCTAACCCATTAGTATATAAGTAGTATGCATGCATAGTTGTTGCTCATCTTGAATGCAGGTCATCTTTGGAAGGAGTATTGAGAACAAGTAATCAAGCACAATGGAGGATCGACATCAAACGTCGGTAACGAGGTAGGATGATCTTTCCATGCATTTACTAAGAAAAGGGGATTTAAATCTAGGGATGAAGGTAGAAAGTAATTTCTATTCGGTTATATCTGCATGCAAAGTCTAAACTCTAATTGCTAGTCCGTAGGGTGTTTTTCCCCAACAATAGTTGGAGAGCTATGTCCCTCTCTCAAGACCCTATAAGAAAGGTACGCAAGACTCTTCTTTTTACAAAAGATTCCAGACCTGTCATTTCGGCTCATTGGTGAAATTTTTGGGTATCTCAGGTGTTTGCAAGTTGGATTAGGTGCACTCAGTTTGTTGGACCTTCAAGGTGTCTCTCCCTTCATTCAATCCACTCTAATCGTCATGAGGAAGTGAAAGCGCGTCACTTGGGACTTATTTGTAGGTGTTTTTGGAATATCTGTCTGGAGAATTTTTTTGGTTTTGGACCCCTCACGTAGACTTTTTCATCTCACCTAGCTATCTCTGGTCCAAATTCCTCAAGGTAGAATCAATAAATATGAGTAGGTGGATGATAATGAATATATTTGGAAATCCTTTCATAAAATTCAAATATCCTTTCAAGAACTATCCACACAGGTCTCTTTCTTTAGGATATACGCAGTCAGCATCCAACAGCCATGAGGCAACAGCACGATGAGGTTGATGCCATTTGGTCACAAGTGAAAAGATTGCAAGATCAAACTGCACCAACTCCTATGTAAATTGAGGCAATTCCTTCAACCATTGGTTCCTTCCCTCCAGTATACAAACCCCTTATATACCTGAACATCCCTACAAAGGACACAAACAAATAAGAGAAGGACCCTCTCGATCAAAATCGGTCAGGTAATTAATGTTTTTTAAATACATCTATATACTAGGCATCCTTTTCAAAATATTCACAACAAAATTTTGTAATGTAAACACTCTTATGGGGGAATGGACTTTTAGCACGATAGATAGGACTAGTTCAGTGTTGACCAAGAAATTTTTACCTCACCTTCGGGAACATTTTGGATCATTTTTTACTTATCCACGTGCTTCGGCCGTAAACTTTTTTTATTTATATAATATCCTCCAATTATTGTTAAAAAAAAAGATGTCTTGATAAAGTCTAAATATGTTATCATTCAAATCACTTAGTACACAACACATAATAAGTTAAGTGGTTCAACATCCTAATTCTTCACCTCCCTTCATTGACCAATAAAATTCAATCATTCACATATGTAAGTTAAGTGGTTCAACTTCCTAACTCTTCACCTCTCTTCACTGGCCAACAAAATTTAATCATTCACACATGTAACTTATTCTATGTAATATTTATAGGGTTTATATGCTTTATATATTTCAAATGAGCTAGGAAAGTGATGATACTTGAATGGGATTCAGATAACACCTATCCCATTTTCGAGTTCAATTTTCCCCTTCTCCAACTTAGACATGAAAATATAGAGTAGACCCTTTCCCCTCATTAGGGTTTCTATACATTTTTTGGCCATAGTCTTGTCGATGTGTCGGGTGGACTCTAGGAATCTTCTCTTATAATTTTTTGTTCTAGTTAGTTGTGTTATTATATCTACTTTGATGTATGAAGGTGTTATCTATTATGAATGTAGTTATTTATCACTTTTCTATTATTATTTTTCCATCTTCCAAGTACTAGTTGTAATCCTTTGGTATCTTTTGGATGTCCTCATTTAAGATTTTAGTGGTGTCCCTTTAGTAGCCAAGCCCTATGTTGATCCAATTTATTATTTTCTCATTTAGATGAGGTAATTTCATAGGTGCTTCATTTTATTATTGTTTCATTGTGTTAGATATTCCAAGAAACTTTTCCATCCATCCTTGTGATGCATCCAGTCTTACAACCTATCATAAATATCACTTGCTTCCTTTTGTGTTTCTTGAATGTCTATTATAACTTTTGAAAATCCTTTTGAACCAGTGATAGATCATCATGGATCTCCAATGTATATTTAATGAATCACTAGTATCGTATTTTCCATATTTTTGATATTCTACATGGTGTTTCAAGTGATTGATACCTTTCTTATGTCATTCTATCTCTCTGGCCATTCTAAGGATTTTAGTCTCATTATCTTGTATTGTGGCCACCTCTACTATGGTCATTTCTACCGAATCCATATCACCAATGTCCAATGTTATAGTTTCAGTACTTTCAATTATGATTTAATATGTGGCCATTTTATTTTTCTTGTGAGTCCAGTGAGCCACCTATTTATTCTTTTTTCAAACATGAGAAATTATAGGAGTTCCATCTCATCTCTTATCGATTGTGTCCCTCCTATAAGGAGTTGAAAGCTATAATGGTGTTGGATTGATATGAGGACTCCTTCCATTGCTCTCATGTATCAACAAAAATCCTCATTGTTTCCTATGTTTGATGTGTAGTTACTTTCTCTTGTGTGGGTACTTCTGAGGTCTTTGTGTTTATTACTCCTTGAGAATCAATATGAATTAGCAATGTCTTCCTTCGGCACTAAAATTTATATCTCAGTGGTGGTCAGGAAATATTTTCTTTTTCATTCAAGGTTCATCAATAATTTTCATCTTCTACAAGAATTCCTCATAATTTAGTGCCATACTATTGATCTCTTATCGTAGATAATCTCAATGAAAGTAGACCCAACACTAGATGCTCAAAATACACCTATGATTCACGATGACCTTAATAGCTAGGTTGTGCATCTTGAAGTGTTCATAGTCAATATTGTACAAGCACTACAAGGACAACACCTTGTAGCGGAAGTTTTTATGGAACCTCCCCAAAAACATTTATCCCACCTATGTTTATAGCGGAGGCGGGAGACCAAAGTTTTTTATTGAGGTTTTTACATCAGTGTGCCAAAATTGGACAAATGCACCAGTGCACTCAGAAACATAATGCACTGGTGTTGAACCAATAAGGTGCATTGATAATTGTTATTCATACAAAATTCTAAAATATCGTTTGTTTTTTTAATAAAATGCATATCGGTGTTCCACGATAAATTAAGAGCATGGATACACATATGAAGGTTGCACCATATCAGGTTATAACAATTGGTTATTCAATAAAAAAATAAAAAATAAAAAATAAAAAATAAATAAAAAAAAATAAAAACTTTTTAAGTGTGCTGAAAAAAACTAGCCACCCCAATGTGTATACAATAGTGGTGCACCGAACAACCATAATGGTGTGCTTTATAGTACTATATCCTTGAGTGTTTTTAACATGTAACCAAAAATCCAACTAGTGCATTACTCATACTACCACACACTAGTGTGTCTTACTATATGGTGTATCGTGATAAGGTAAAATAAATAAAGTGTATCGATGTGTTCTGGTACTACATAACTCATCAGTGTGTCTTACTACAAGGTGCACCATGCTAGGGTAAAATAAAAATAAAAATTACCAAACCAAATTTCATTATCACGTTTCTTTTTATGCTTCCAACCACTCACACAAGCATCAGTGCTCACACTCCTTCCACGGTCACTCCATTTGAAGTTCTCTACAGTGTTGCTTCCTTGGTTCGATAGATTTTTGCAATATACCAAATAAATAATATTATGTAGAATAGAAATATTTAGCAAGCAATAATGGAACAACAAGATTATAGCTAGAACAATACCAAAATAACACCAAAAAGAGCACCTTTATTAGAGATAGTAATGTTCACTTGCCTCTTTGAGGGGGGAACCTCTAGCAGAGAAAAGCTCTATTACAATAGCCTCTAAGATAAAATATCCAATACCTCCTACTCTTATTTATACCAATTCTACCTTATAAGGAAACTTCTAGAGGAAGATCTTTCTAGAAGCAGAAACTTCTATTAGGTCTTCTTGCATTGACTTATTCTCCTTTATTTATTAGGCCTTATTGACTAATGTCGTCCTTTATTACATAGAAAACATATCCTACTAACTAAGGACCCATGAAGAGGGATTAGGATCAAATCCTAACATGCCCTCCCCCTTCAAAATCAACCATGTCCTCAAGGCTAAAGATGTGAAAATTGTTGGAGTATGGTCGATAGTTCCCAAGTCGCATCCTTTGGTGATGTGTCCTTCCACTTGATCATCACTTCCTTGATAGTTCAGCCACGCAAATGATGTTCATGGGTATTGATTATTGCTTCTGGTTGGAGCCAAAGGGATCCTTATTCATCTAATTCCAGAAGGATGGTTTGGACCCTGCAATTTTGTCCCACCACTTTCTTCAAACAGGAAACATGGAACACCGAATAGATTTTGGAAGTAGCTAGAAGGGTCAATGTGCGTGCCACTGAATGAATACGCTTGATGATCTAGTAGGGCCCATAAAACTTGGGTTCCAACTTGTGATGTCCCTGGTCTTTGAGAGATGTTTATTTGTAAGGTTAGAGTCTGAGAAACATCTTATCACCTTCATGAAAAACCCTTTCTGAATGATGTTAGTCCGCTTATTGCTTCATATGATTTTGGGCCATGTGGAGGTTGTCCTTTAGATCCGCTAGGGTGGTTGTTTGACCTTACAACATTGTATAGGTAGTAAATGAGAATTTCATCAAAGAAAACCAGGACAAACTTTCAAAGGTAAGGTTTCAATATTTTATTCATGATACTTTGGAAGGTAGATGGGGCATTGTAGAGGCCAAAAGGCATGACCAAGAATTCAAAATGTCCTTCATGAGTTCTGAAAGAAGTCTTTGGGATATCTGCCTCCTTCATTTGGATATGGTGATAGCAGGAGAAAAGGTCTAATTTGGTGAAGACACAAGCACCCTGGAGTTCATCCAACCAATCATCAATGACAGGAAACGAAAAATTATCTTTGATGGTCAGTTTATTCAAGGCACAAAAATCGAGACACATGCACCAAGTACCTTATTTATTTAAGACCATCACCATGGGGGAAGAGTATGGGCTGGTACTAGGGAGAATTACCCCTACCTCCAATAATTCTTGTACCATATTTTCTATTTCATTTTTTTGAGCAAATGGATACCTGTAGGGACGTATATTGGGTGGTTGACTATCAGGAAGGAGAGGGATGTTATGATCATGCTCACCCCTGGAGGGGGTAAGACTATCGGAACCTCAAAGACCTTGGGATACTTTTCCAATATTAGTTGCAGGATAGGAGGAACTATCGGAGAGGCCTGATGAGTGACCTGGATGGAATGAAATTGAGTAATCACCCCATGGTGGCCTTTCTTCAACATTTTTTCCATCCTGTGAGAGCTGATGATTTCAAGGGAGCTCGCTTGGAGACCTGGGAGGGTATAGGTGTGAGCCTTTTGGTGGAAGCTCATATATAATTCTTGATAATCCATGGTGATTGGTCTCAGAGTGTGAATCCATTCCACACCCAAGACAATATCACATCCACCCATGAAAATAGAGAACATGTGTGTTTTTAGATGATAATCACCCATTTGGAGTTTAGCATTCTCATAGTGGCCCTCACACTTCATCTTACCACCATTAGCAATGAGGAATTGAAAATTAGAAACGGGGCGGGCAAAATAATGTATCTCCTCAACAAGCCTGCAGTGAATGAAATTATGGGCGCTACCACTATCAATCAACACCACAACCAACCTATTTTTGATGTATCCCTTTATCTTCAATGTCTGTGGGGCCAAAATACCTAAGAGGTCATGAAGAGATATGCCAGGTTCCTCTGGTTCCATAGGGGTTCCAATGAAATATTTTGTGTGAACACTAGGTTGAGAATTCTCTAGATCAGGAGTTTCATATGATGGTATGACTTCATATGAAGAGGAATTTGATGCATCAATCTAGAAGAGCTTGTTTTACCTACATTTATGTCCTGGTGAGTAATTTTCATCACAGTAATAGAAAATTCCTTTCTTACGATGATCCGCCATTTCTGAAGGAGAGACCTTTTGGACCTTCAAGGTTTGTGTCGGAGTTGGGTTAACCCCAGGGAGAGGATGGTTGGGAAATGTATCCTTTAGGGCTGGAGCATGAAGGATGATCTCATCTTCCAGTGCTAATTGGCATGCATGCAACCAGGTAGTAGGATGATGCATGCTCACATGAGCCTGGATTGCTTCCTTTAAGCCACGGATAAAACATTCAAGGTAAAATTCATCAGATAATCCCTCAATTCTTATAGCCAATTGTTCAAACACTATGATGAAGTCTGATACTGATCCATTTTGGTGCAACTTAGTCATCCTTCCCAAAAAATAATATTCCCTATCAAAACTGGCACAAACTTCTTTGGTGAACATGTTCCAAGTGGGAAGTCTGGGAAAACATTTCTTATGTCACTTCCACTACTACCAGCGTTCTTGATCCAAGTATAGAACCCCTATATGGATTTTGATATCATCATCATGAATATCATGGAGGGATAAGTATTGTTCCATTTGAGAAACCCACCCAGTTGGGTTAGATCCATCAAATTTATGCATGTCAACTTTGGTCACCTTATTCAAAGAGTGTGGAGAACCCCAAGGGGAGTGGGATGAATGATTAGGCTCATAATAGGAGGCTTGAGTGTCCCAAGAAATGGGTTCAACATTCTTACCCTTAAATATATTATTCATGGTTGCTTCAACGACCTCTTGTATTCTTGTTCTTATGGAAGCTTTGACTTGTGTTTGGAGGGAGGACAATTGTTGTTCCAAGTTGGACACCTTAGACTCCTAGTCTTCTTGGCTTTGAGAGTGGGTGGTCGGCATTGGGGTGGCTTAGGTAGAAGACGAGGGGTCGGAAATGAAAATCTAGGCCACAAAAAAATAGGTACCAATGTGATTAGGACAAAAAGAGGATTGCTATGGGATAGGTTGCAAATAAGGGTGTATCGGACAGGATTGGGTCCACGGGGAAAAAAGGCTTAAAATTCAAGGGTGCCACTACGATCAGATTGAAGAGAGGAATTCAATGGACTAAGTCACAAATAAGGGTGTAGTTGGCCCCAGATTATTTTTTTTTAACTCCTGCAGAGTTATACTCTGACCTGAATACTTCTGTAGTGGTGGAATTCCCAAATTATCAATAATAAAAAATGTCGACAAGGAGTGTTTCTACAGTGAAAAATTTAGTAGGGGGCAAGTTTCACTGTAATAGATCAATTGTTTCTGTCCCAAGGGTTGGGATTTGTAGGCAAGGGTTTGCCTTGTGTTATAGCTCTCTTATATACGTGTGAGTTTGATAGTAGTACTCAACCCAATATATTGGGGCACCAACTAAGGTGGCTAGACCATACCCTTATCCATACTACCCGATTACCCAGGTACTCGAGAGTATCTTCCCGATTGTTATTCTTGGTGACACTATAGCAGGTAGGTGTCCAATCGGTTTATCTACGGAGGGCTTAAATATATCTAGGTTGATCCATATACAAGTGTTGTATGATGCGCTACCACTCGAAGGGGTACCAACATCGGTTACAAGGGTGGTCAAGAATGTGCGCTTAAGTACCACTTGTAGTTATTGCATGTATGATTCCCCAACCACGGGTTTATGCATGAAATGACAGATCTTTGTAGCTTAAAGATGTTGGAATATGTCTCTACCATGAAAAATAATTAACCCACAAGTTCTTCCCAAGAAGGAGCTCTAATACCACTTGTAATATACCAGATAAATTATATTATGCAGAACAGAAATATTTAGCAAACGGTAATGGAACAACAAGATTATAGCTAGAACAATACCAAAATAACACTAGAAAAAGAACCTTTATCAAAGATAGAAATGTTCACTTGCCTCTTCAAGGGGGAAACCTCCAGCAGAGAATATATCTATTACAATAATATCTAAGACAAAATATCCAATACCTCCTACTCTTATTTATAGCAATTCTACCTTCTAAGGAAACTTCTAGAGGAAGATCTTTCTAGAAGCGGAAGCTTCTATTAGGTCTTTGTACATTGACTTATTATCCTTTATTTATTAGGCCTTATTAACTAATGTCGAACTTTATTACATAGAAAACATATCCTACTAACTAATGACCCATGAAGAGGGGTTAGGATCAGATCCTAACATTTTATCGGTAGATTCCATTCATTTTTCAAATTTTGAAAAATAATGCACTTTTTCATTTTTTTTTTCTATGTGGAAACCGTGCCTCCTTGGGGAAAAAGAGACTAGGTAAATTGTGTGTTACCTCCTTATTTTCAATTTCATCGTATTAAATTTTACATTTGGGCTTAAATTTGGCCTTTTTTACATTTAAAAAAAAATTACCCGCAGTGTGCTTCACGAGTTTGGCTCACCCCGAACTCGCTGGTGCACCCTATGAATTTAGAGGAAGCACTACTCATTGTGCATCTTAAGGGATGTCCCATATCCATTGTGTTATAAAACACAATTCATCGCTCAAAACTATGCACTGCACACCATAATGGCAAGTGTGCATTACCGACGCCTCTCATCTTAGAAGAGGCATCGTCTTTGCAAAAAACCCACTGATGCATTCTAGAGAATCAACCACACTTGTGCACCTCATTACGCCACACCACATATTAAAAAAAATTCCTAGCGGTGCATCTAGTGGTATGCCCCGTCACCAATGCGTTATAAAAAACACTCACCACTAAACAAGATGCACTAGTGCTCCCAATAACATGGAGCATTGACATGTCTGGTGTGCATTAACGGTGTGTCTTGTCTTAGAAGAGGAATCAGATTTGTAATGAACACTCCAAGGAGATATAGAGAATAAATAACATCGCTACGTGTCACCACACCACACCGCGCCACATATTTAAAAATTAGCATAGCAGTGCATCTAATGGGATGCCTAATGACCGATGCATTATAAAATGCAACGCACCGCTAAAAATACACATTGATGCTCCAAGAAACATGGGACACCAAACTTGCATCTGTGCATTTGTTAGACTATGAGTCCCTAGACAATCACAAAGTTTGAAATCACCTACTTATGAGTTTTAATCCTTATCTATTGATGAGGTGTTGTCATGATCCATTGATGTTTTTTTCAATGAGATATAGATCTAGAGGTGGTAAAATCCATGTATTATAAATTGATGTCATGAGATCAATACATGAGTAGAGAATGTCTTAGAGCCTTTTCCACCAGTTCTTGCCTTGTCTTTCTGGTGCTCTTATTTTATGTATTTTCTTCTCAATTCGGTTTAGAATTTGATTTATGTTGTTTGGTGCTATCAATTCCTCCCATAAACCATGCATGCAGTGTCCTTTGATTCTCAGATATTTTATGCCTATTAATTCAATGGTGGATCAAGAAAGGATGTAAAATCTCAATGGAGATTAATTTGATGGAAATGAAAAATCATTGGGACTTAAAGTCATTAACTATTTTTCTAAATGGTGGGATCGAATAATATTGTGTTTATGAAACACAGCTTGAAGTTTTTCCCAAGCTTCATCAAGGGCATAAATTCCTTGAAGGTGAAACCTTAAATCATGAGATATGTACATTCTGATTAGTCCACATGCTTCATCACTCTTATTAACCCATTTGACTTTATTTTCATAATTAGTGGGTTATTTTTCATTTCCCAAGGTAATCTAGTACAACCCTTTACTTCTTAGTACATCCTCCATATGATATTTCCATGAGAAGTAGTTGGTATTGGTAAGAAAAATATCATTGAGAGAATCCATATTGAACTATGCATAGAATATGGATTTAAAGGTTGAAATTGATGTATGGATGGAAAGCTCTCAAAAAAATAGATTGTTTCAAAAAACTGGCACTGAAAATAGACTTCAGATGTGAAAGTTATTCCCTTTTGAAAAAAGGCATAAACAGTGTTGAAACAATTCTTAAAATTTGTATCCCTAAGTCCTAAGCCTTCCTTTTTCGGGTTTCGGCTTTTCATGAAACACAAGCTTCGTTATCATTCCTAATGCATTTTACCGATTTCCCAAAAAAAACTCAATTATTTGAATAATAAAAGGCAAAATACCTAAAAGTATTATAAGAATCCCGGTGCATTTTCTATAAAATTATTTTAATCATGATAAGCTTTAAAACTTACGAATTTAAGGTTAACTTTAAAGAGTTTTCGGGATTCAGGGTTTGCTGAAAACATATTTTTCAATACAAATTTATTCGCGAAATCTCGATCCCCAATTTCCCGAAATAAAGAGAGTTAGTTTAAATGCTAATTAATTAATTCTCTAACACAAAAAGTTAAGGCTTAAGTTAATCATTTCATGATTTCGTGATTTCGGAGATCGGATTTCATCGATGACATACTTCTCGATAACACAATCCCCGAAATCCCGAAAAACAAAATCTTCAGCCTTAATCTATGTTTAGCACCAATTAATCTTTTTCCAAAGCATGATCAATGATAATCTTTTTTTAAGGTTTAGTTCATGTTTCAGTTTCCGATTGAGTAAAATGTCCCGAGTTTTCTTTAAAAATTCAAAGGCGCTAAAATACGGCCATTTAAATAATGAATCACTGGTGATACGTGGTACTAATGCGTATCTCAGTAAAATATCTCCTGCATTAAATGCCTTGAATTCTTGTCAGCTGCGTCAATCCCGTAACTTTTAAATGAATTAAAAGAACATTTGAATGTTTGTGTTTTCATTTTAGCAAGCACAAGAAACACTCAGCTAAGTTCATTCATTCATTTTCTGTGACAGGTTTTCCATTTAATATACAGTCATGGCACCGAAAAAGGCACCGAAGAAGAGAGAAGATACACAAGAAGGAGATATCATCTCCGACACCACACCACACGCTATAGATTCCATTAAATCTTGGACTTAAATTTCTGAATTTCTGGAATGTGAACTCAAGAATGCTCATCCTGATTCTGAGAATCACTATCGGGACATATCTGAATCAGAGCTTCATAAAATCATTGCGCACCCTCGGCTCATGGCATATAATGATATGATCAGTTGGGCCCTGGAAAAGGTCGATATCCCAACAAGGATCATATTAAACGATCAAGGAGTCATCGTCAGCTCATTCAGGCCAGAACACATACAAGTAATGTATAAACTCTTACCAAATCCTAAACATACTTTTAATGCCGAGTTTTTAGCAGAGTTTCAGAGGAAAGAATGCACTGAGGTAGACCGGACCTATCCTGATATGATTAGAGAATGGTGGAGGTGTCCATCAAAATTTAGAGCCGATACCCATGGGGTTTATGCTACAACATCCTTGAATAAATACATTGTCTACGTAGCCATTATGCTATGTAGACTTTTCGAGAGAAAATACCCCTGCCATTTTCATGCAGATTGGGTGCCCTTTTTGGAAGAAGCTTCAGAAGGGTATGCTTTTAACTGGAGTAATTTTGTCGGATAACCTAACACAAGAAATCTCAAACTACAAAGTTGCAAAATCAAAGGGACAATCAGTGGCCTTTTACATGTCTACATACATTATGGATACAATCTGTTATGTGACTCATTTTCCCTTAATGAATTGGAGTTGGAACATAACCTATCCAGAACCCATTCATGAATATCATTCTGCCCTTTGGGAAGAAAATGCTAAGGATGCATTTTATGAAATTTGTCATTTTGTTATAATTCTGATGCATAAAATATTTTTTAAATGCGAACCTCCTTTCATTTCTAATACAGTCACAGAAAATCTTAAAGCAATAGCCGACTGGTTTATTGACGAGAATTTTTCCTACATTAGGGTTTATGGTTGTTCTATTCCCCCTCATGCACTCCCTAAATTCCTACTGGATAGATTGGTATGTAGAGAGGTAGCCCACTAGATAGTAAAAGGAAGCATTGGATTAGAGCTAAAGGTAGCTCAGAAGAAGTCATGGCCAACTTTCCCTGTACATATGGGGAAATTTTCATTACTGAATCTAGGCCATTCTAAGGTAGAGGTTGAATCACTAGAAGAAGTAAAATTGGTAGATATTGAACACAGAAAGCATGACCCCTATCAATTAATAAGCAAACATTTGATGCATTGTAATTTAAAAGCCTATGAGCATGAAACATTTGTTTATGATGACGTATTCAAGGAGGTTAAATCCTATGAAGAGGTATTGAACAGAGTACAGGCCCTACCACCTGATTCACAGATTGGTTTTGCATCATTCCAGAGCCATAGGCGAAGCTGTTTACCCAAAATTTTGTAGGGCGAAGCTACGACCCCACCATCAGAGTAGGAAGGGCCTCCCCCAGGCTTTGAAACAAATATACAAGACAAAGAAAATACTAAAGGCAAGATGAAGGATACTGAAATACCTTCACAAGACACAGAAATTTCCCAGACAAAAGAATCAGAGGCAGGGAAGGGAAAGGAGCTAGAAACATCCCCAGAAATCCCTAAGGATGTTCCAGAGAAGACAGGAGGAACAGCATCAACAGATCTTGGAAGTCCCATTACTTCCTTGACTCCGTTACAATCCACTTATGGAAACCCCCACGAGGGAACTCTGTATGTCAGTGATTTGGAGCCAATTGCTAGAGATGAGATTCCTTCATCAGATTATTTTTTCAGTAAAAAGAGAAGGGCAATCTTGAAACAGAAAATCCATCCAAGAGGAGATGGGATGGTTAAAAAGAATAAGGTCATTATAGATGGAAAGAAACTTAAATATGGAGAATTTTCTACAGAGATAGTAGTCACGATGGGAGCTTTAGCGTCGGAAAATATATTTTCTGTTGGCAGTTTGACAACCATGTTGGAACAAAAAGACCAAATGATAGATCAGTTACAAGGTAAATTGAAGGAAACTGAAAGAAATATCAGTTGGGGAATAAAAAAGGGTCTAGAGCAAGCTAGATTAAAAGACATTCAAGAAATTCAGAAAATGAAAACAAGCTTAGAAGAAGCAAATCAGATAATACAGGTCACCCAGGCACAGGTCCTAAAACAGGAAGAAGAAAATAAACAATTAAGAGATAAAATTTACACTATTTCAAATCAAGTGGTAGAGGTTGAAATTTTCCAGGCTCAAGTATTGGGAATACATTTGAAAATAGAAGAGGAACAACAGAAAGTATTTTTAAATATGGAAGTTGTCCAGAATTACTTTCAAGAAACAAACAAATCTTTGGAGAATGTTCTCCAGAAAGAAAGAGAAGTGAAAGCGGCCAGAACGACTTTCCAGAAAGCAGTAGCCCTTTCAACAAAGGATGAGGTCGGAAAGATTCAGAAACTATCCATTTCATAACAGGTTAAAGGAGATGTAATACTTAAAGTGTGGGAAGAAAACCTGACTGAAAATAAAAGAATAACCAGAGATGTCAATGATGATTGCCAAGGGATTTTTGATCTCTTAGAAAAGACTTCATTGAATACTGGAAAAAATGATTGTCCTGGTTTATTAGGAGAGATCAACATTGTCAAGCATCAGCTAAGGTTCAAGGAAGATTTGGAGGAAATGAAGGTAGAAATCCCAAAAATTAAGGTAATCAATATCTCTGAAATCGACAAGTGGATGGTGATATCGAACTTAAAGTTACAAACTATTAAGTTCACGAGGAATATAATAGAAGATCACTTGCCTGAATTACAAAAAAAATTCTTCATATTTGAGGCAAAGGAGATACTAGACGTTCCCAGAGTTTTGGTGAAGTTTTTGGGAAAATGTGTTCACTGTCTTGAAGCGGAAGAAGGAAGTTCATCAACACCAACATAAAAGTACTCTTTTGAATATTTTCATCATTAGAAATTAGAAAAGAAATGTAAACAGTTTGACATGATTCATCCATGTAACCGTAGTCTTAGGAAGTTGGTTAATCACCAACGGGAAAATATTTGATAATCATGTATAAATATATTTTGAGAGGACTGAGAAAAGGCTTTTGGTTTTTTGAGAGAGTCGATTGTATTAAAGTTTTCCATCCACTGTGATATATGATACAGACGAGATTCTGAATCCTGCCAACTTGTAGTTATGTGCTCTTTAACCTTGTTTACCATATTTTTCTATGTTTCTTTCTCAATGTCTTTCTAATGAATGATTAATTTGAAGTTTATTTTATACATCTTTTATAATTTAGATTGATTTGGTTATCAAATTATTTGCGGCTTTTCCTCTGAAATTGCTATCAGTAATTTTAAGACCTGTAGATCATTTGAAACATGATATTTAACGCTTCATTAGAAATCTCGTTTTCTTCATTATTTCCTGTTACAATATGAGATTCTTTCGTGATTAAAGCCTCATATTTTTCAGTAATATTTCTTCGTTATTTTACGATTCTCAAACTGTTACAAGTTCAGGAAACGGCCCCAACTGTATTTATGTTATTATTTTGAATTTCAAAACTATTTTTCATATTCTCATCTTTTAAAAAACTGAAGTAACAATTTATCGAATTCTTTCACAATTAAATAAAATATTATTCTCCATGACTGTCCCAAATAGCAGACAACCCAACATAGAACCTGGTCTTCAAGATCAAACTAGTATTGCTTTAAACCTATTTAATACTATCCTACAAACAGCAACCAACCGGGATGAATTGGAACGTTCATGGGTTGCTATTGAGAGAGATATCAGCATCCAAGAACAACGAGAAGCTAGACAGAGATAGTTGAGAAACTCATTCTACCTTACACTTCTTTTTTATTCTTATCCTTAAATTATCTTTACCTTTATGGATGCCTTGACGATATACTTTACATCCTTAAAGTATAAACTCAGGAACAACAAACGGCAACTAAAGAGCCACATGGCAAGTAGAAGTTGGTTCACGTGGTGATTCTCCTCCTTATCTAACTTTTTCTACAAGCTCGATTTGAAATAAGTTACTTATGAAGTGACCCAATTTTATAGAATAAGTGAGAATCACTTTTAAAATGAATTTTCTTTGTAAATTAAAGTTGCATGCAAAAAAAAAAAAAACTAAAAAGAATATTAAAGCTACTTATAGTGATTCACTTTTATAAATTAAGTGAAATACACTTTACAATGAATGCATGAAATTTTTCAAAAAAGTAACAAAAAAAAGACTTGCATTGAAGACATCTTACTTAATAAATCAACTTTTAACCAAGTGAGCTAATACAAAACACATTATAATATTAAGAATGAGGATGGGGGTGGTGGTGTTGTTGTTGTTGTTCTAGAAGATGTCCTTGAAGTGTTTGCTCAAAAAAAAAACTGTTTTCATGTGTTCACATAGGAAAATAAATTGTTTATCAACAATAACAAGGGCTAGATCTCAGTTATCTTACCCAGAAAATGCAAGTTTTCCCTCTATTTCTGATTTGTCTAGATCGCACAAAATGCACAGCAAAGAGTATATGAAAACAAGAAAACACTTTCTTCTATGTTTCTGATTTTCCAAGATCACATAGAGCACAGGGAAAAGAGCATATGTATATTGGAAAGAGTACCAACCTAGAAACAATATATATATATATATATATATATATATATATATATATATATATATATATATATATATATATATATATATATATATATATTATCTCTATAAAAATTTAAAAGGGTTTATACCTCCAGATCTGACTGAAATGGCCGTATCTTTGGAAAAAATACACTTTTTCCAGTGAAATGAAAAGTGTTTCTCATTGAAATGAGCACTCTGAACACAATGGAATTGTCCTCTCAACCCAAAAATGTACGAAAATAGCAGAAACCAAATATGCGGAAACATGGCTTCAAGATCTTGATCTACAACAGGAGTGGGTCTTCAATTGTGCTATGATACCATGTTTGAAAACACGTGTATTCCAATAGAGGATGAACACCTTCAATAACCACTCACACAACCAAATCAAAGATCAACACACCGATGTTTTTACATGGTGAAACCCCTGTGGAGAAACATCCATGGCCTCAACAAACATGGCCACTTGAGTCTATTTATTAATGCAAAAGAAGATATATTACAAAGAGTTTCTCACAATCGATCATTGGAAAATGACCCTCCATGCTCTTTAAATAGAGATCATGGACCAATGGAGTATTAAGCCACAGATCAATATAGTTGTTAATATCGAGGAGAATTTGACTCATCGGATCACTCTATGTTGGGAACATATTGTGATTGTCATATTACAAATGCATACTAAAGAAACACACTTTAACCTAATGACACATTATACCAAGTTGATATTAACTAACTCCTAAGTGTCTAAATATCCTAACACTTAAGTAGTCAAAGGGAACTATGGAATGTCACTCAAATTTATGGTTGGAGGTCACCATACTCATAGGCCTGAGGTGATTTATCGGGATGTAGCTTGCTATGGCACAATTCGAGCCAATTCACATTGTTGTGTGGAATGAACTAGAAAATATATGTGTGTTCGTTGCTATCGTAATAAATAATGCAGATAAACCCGACATAGAGGATGAGTGACAGATTACACTCAACATCAATCAAACAAACTCATAACTAAACGCCTAGTGAATGAGGATGTATGTTCATTCAATCAGTAAACCCCAGAATTCCATCAATAGAAGAATGGACTATAAAACTCAAATATGTAATTTTGGAATCAATTACAAAGTTGTGGGTGATTATATATGCAAAATTTCTATAGGAGCTAGTTTTAAGTAATAAAATCAAACCAATCTGAAGCAATTGCACAGAAAAAAACAACAATTGAAGCAAGCACACAATATTTAGACACACAATTTTTTACCCTTGAAACCCAAATGGTAAAACCAGCATTTGATGGGAATTTTAATAAGCTCGGGAAATAGTTACAAAGGGTGAGATATACACAAATTATTTGTATCGTTACTCACTAGCAAAAATTACATATTGTTTTAGCTTAAGGACAACCTTCGATCCTCAAGTAGGTATATTCTCCCAAGCCCCTCATGCTTTTGTAACTACCCTTATTCTTCATTTCCTCTCCAACTCTCTTCCTCTCCTCTTCAATATACGTTGATTTTGGAATCATTGTTTTTTCTTAATAGGGCTACTTGGAAGGCCAACCATCAATATGAGGCATTTCATCTTCTCGTGGATTTAGCTTAGGACAACTAATTCAAACTTTGCCAAAATTTAATTACAAATTTTGGGATGAGAAAATATTTCACATCCATTTTATATCATCCACTCGCTATAGTGGACTAGATTAAAGTATACCCTAATTGGCATACTAAAGATTCATTCCTAGAAAGCACTCATTCAAATTTTTGATATTATTGGAAACATTCTAGCTCAAGACCCTTATGATGGCAAGGAGGTAAAGGTATAGATGCATAAAATTCATGGACAATGCAATGGATAGTCTAAAACAAAGAAACATATATTGTTTATACAATGTCTATGATCCCTCCATGGAATACATATGACACTCGGGATAGAAAAAATAGAGTATACATCCTTCGAGGGCCTAAATTTTCACATCTAGAATTATTATAGAATGATCTTGATATCCACAACAATCTCCCTCTTTAATAATAAGGACGAGCTATGTTGGAATAGGAATTTTGATGGAGGTACTTATCAAGTGAAATTGGGACATGGGGAAAGTCTAGTAAAAATCAAAGAGAAGAATCCACCATGGTGGTGGAGGGGCTTTTGGAAGCTTAAATATCCACCAAAAATAAAAATCTTTACCTAGTTATCATGCCACAATTGAATATTAACATGGGACAATCTTCAATGCAAGGATCAAGAAGGATGGAATACCATATTCATTTATTGAGAACATCATGAATTAGTTAATTACATTATCACTTCACCCATGAGGTGTGTAGTGCTACAAAATCTTTGAGGGATCACCCTTTGTGGGAAGGACTTGAGAAGAGGTATGGTATGGATGGATTGAAACAAAGGGAACCTATGAGTTTCTTATTACTCTTCCCTTACAATGTATCATATGGGTAATATGGAATACAATAAATGAGGAAATCTTCATGGAAAAAATTATATTTCCATCTCCATGATTTACAAATTCAAATATTCATTGTTGTTGATGGATTCACTAAAAAAAATACCACTTCATGTGGTTCCTCCTTTGGAGGTGGATCCAACAATCCTACATTATTTTATCAATTATGTGTCTCATGGAAAACCTAGCCAAATTGGGGTAGGTGATATCATATTCTACAAGAACAAGTTTACTCCTTTTAGGTTGGGGCTAGGCCTCCAATCCAATAACTTTGTTGAAATTCAAGGGATAATCACAACCCTCTCTCTAGTCATCAACAATATTGTTAAATATTTGGTGGTGTATTCATACTCAAAATTGGTGTGTGATAGGATAAATAATCAAGCACAATGCAACCACATTATTCTCTCACACCTCACTTATAAAGAAAAAACTTGGGTTGATAGTTCCAAGTTCCTAATCTCAACCACATTTACAGGGATCCAAATACTATAGCAAATTGATTATCCAAGGGAGCATGTGATATGGAATAAGGTAATATTTTGTTGTAGGCTTATGATGAGAATGGGATTTTTATGATGAGGGGACTCTCCCTCTTTTCAAATCCTAGTGTCACAACATTATTTGTTACTATGTTTTTTTAATATTGTCTACGTAACATATTATACATGAATGTATGAACTAATAGTAGATTTCAAATAGACTAAAATTTGAGGTATGAATGCTTCCTTTTCCTTTTTGGTTTGCATATTTTTCTCCCATGCTTTAAGCTAAATGATGTAAGCCCTAAATAGGATAGTACAAGATTTAACTTTTAACCATATATATATATAGTTGAACATTGTGTAAATGAAAGCATTAATATCCTTATGGTTCGGGTAAGCAAGAAGGTCCTCAAGAGTAATCAAGTTATGAAATTGGATAAATTTATGTCTTATATTATTAAGGGTAGATAAATTTAAAAATAAATGGTGTTCATCCAAAATCTTGTTAGTATCACAAATTTTACAAATTCACTCATCCCATAGTGTTTTTGAATTAGTGCAATGGCCAATTTCACTATGGAGATCATAAGCATTGGTCCTGATTTTGGAAATATTCATTTTGTTTGTTAAGTTCATAATGTTGAAAAAATATGTTTGATCGATCAAATTGGGATTTAAAAAATCTTATTTTAACTTCCTCTTCTTAATGTTTTCATTATCATTCGAGGGATTATCTTTAAAATTCAAAGGGATGTAAGATTTAATATTGGAAATATTATAAATTTGATTGCCTTATTTATGTTCCAATAGAGAAGTTAAGTCTTAAAATCTATAGCCCATTGATTTGGATCAGATCATCATATAATTTTTCATCTATCTTGGTACTTTCTAGGTGGAAAAAATTGGAGGAATCAGCTTGCAAGGTCATTTTAGTGGCAGGTCCAAGTTTGGAAAATTGGGGTTTGGAACCTTCCAGATCCATTTTGAGGCATTAAACGACATTTTCTAGGGTTACAATATCCAAAACCTACACCCACACCCTTGACAGTGTTCTACATTCCGAGACCTTTCCAATGGTGCAAACTATACCTCAATAAGATCTCGTATGCAAAAGTTATGCCTCCTGCAGGTTGACCTATTGTGTTGACCACCATGGTACGAGAGGATGCCACGTCATCCCCCATTACTCATGTATATGGGGCTAGCCATGTGCAAACTTTCAAGAATATTCTAGAAGGTTAAAAACCTTATCACAATTGAGCGTTGAGAAAGTCAAAACCCTACGCCTATATTACTATCAAGCTATGTTAAATACCAAGCCGCCAATAAGAGAAGGGGTTCCATTCTTTTGTATTGTATCTTGTCCCATAGATGAGAAAAACATCTAAGAGTGGTATTTTGTGGGAATAACAAAGGAGGAGGATTTTGCAGTATTCATTCAGGCCACTCCATAATGAGTTCCCATTCCTTTGTATGTGCATTTTATAATTGAATCAAAGAGAGCATAGCATATGCCTCACCTTATCCCCCCTTAGCATACCATTCCCAATAGAACTAAAGTTGCAGAAAGTGTTCTGAAAATCCCATACTCTCGCCCCTCGATATGAGTAGGTGCCCCTTCGGTCACACCCTTTAACGTGGTAAAATATTGACCCATTAATGACATAAACAAGGAAGGGAAAAGGGCAGAAGAAGTAAAAGTCTAGGGGGAAGATATGTGCTTACCAACTCTGATTCAGAAGATGATTGATCTTTATCATCTTGGGTGTTATATGTCTCTTGCCTCGGCTTATCATCTTTGTGCTCGGATGGTTGATCTTTCTTATTTCCCGGCCCATCCCCATTTCCATCACCTAGAATACCAGCTGCAGTAGAATTCAAGAGTTGTTGCTTGTGTGCGGAATCATTTTCTTTGACAATTTGTTTGCATCCTACGTAGTTGTATCTTTTGTGATTTGTGCATGTGTTTTTCTTGAGACAATGAACATTTGGTCTATTTTCAATTCTTGTGCAGATAATTTATACCAATTCTTATTTTGGGTCTATAGATATGGATATTCGGCTATGTTTGTTGGATAGATGCAATTAGTTTGTGTGCTTCTTATCTAACATAATAAATCCTATGCATTGTGTGCTATATGGAAATAAAGATTAGAAATTGTTTCTTATTCTACATCTACAGATATGGATATTCAATTATGTTTGTTGGACAGATGCAATTAGTTTGTGTGCTTATTGTATAATAGTATATGCTTCATGCATAATGTAAGGGTTTTGTTCTAATGTAGTATTTTTCTGGTGTTTTATTAAACCCTGTTGTTGTTCATCACATGTAGATAGTTCCATTTTTGGAAATATATTGCGATGTGGAATGCACTATTGCTTATGTGCAAAAGAATTTTCTTTGACAATTTGTCCACATCCCACATAGTTGTATTTTCCATGTTTTTTTCAGTGTTTTAGGCTGGGACAATGAAGATTCGATCTCTTATTAAACCATGTAATTGTTCATCATATTATGCAGACAGTAGTTGGGTTTTCTCCCATATTATGTTTCCTAGATCAAATATTGTGTTCATTTTTGTTGATGGTGTGTATTTTTTATTGTTCTTTCATTTGTATATTTCATTTATTTCTTAAATTCAAGCCATAATCTAGAGATAATAAATCTAGGATCTAGGGAAATAAACCACATAAATCTAAGATTTCATAATATTATAAGATATGTTGTGATGAATTTTTCTAGTGGGATATCCATGACAGTTTATATATCATATTGGTATCATAGCAGTTTTCTTTGGGATATTTTTGGAAAGTTGCAAGGTCTAGGAATTGTCTTAAGAAGAAAGTCGCAGAACCCTAGCCAGGGAAGATGAATTTGTTCACAACAACCCTCAAGATCTAGTAGAAGAGAGATTTGTGAGGTTGGAAGAGCAAGGTGTTGACATCTCTCGCAATCTGGACCTCCTCATGGCGGATATAGCAAGCAATATTGGACCATTTGGGATGGTTGGAGGCTCTAATTCAAAGATCGGATCAAAGGGGAAATTGAGAGAAAATGAAGACCCAAAAAAGGAGTCAAGGATATATCCCGAGAAAGAGAAGCCAAGTTCCAATGCTATTACCCCTTCACAATATTTATTTAAAATGGAAGTGAAAGTGGATATCAAGCCATACCAAGGTGATATCAATGCATTAAATTTGAATCATTGGTTGTAACAATTAGAGGTCTATTTCAGTGTTCACAATATAAATGAGAAGAAGAATATTTTGTTTGCCTGACTGAAATAAAAGGGCCATGCTTTAAATTGGTGGGAAATCCACATGGAAACACTTGGGCTAGAGGGTGATTTTCCAGTAACTAAGTGGGAGGATTTCAAAACCCTCATTAAGTCCCAATTATACCCTATCGGGAACATACAGGACCAATGGATCCATTGGCATTACTTCAAGAAAAGGAAAGGGAAGAGTGTACAGGAGTACATCGCCAAATTCAAAAATATCACTATCATGATAGGTATCTCTCCCAAGAGCCCAGATTCACTCCTCAAGTATCATGAGGGTCTACATAGTCATTTGCGAAATCAAATAATGCTCTTCAATCCCAAGACAATTGATGAGGAATGTGTGCAAGAACAGTATCTATAAAATATAGGCCATAAGAAAGGACATCCAAGTGGTTCCAATCAGAAAGAGCACCAAGACACTTCCAAAGAAGGGAAAAATAAGTGGAAAGAGAAATACAAGAAGACGATGGCCACTATGCATCAGTGAAAGGGTCCAAGTAACCATTATAACCATTGCAATAATTATGTTCACATTGAGTAAAAGTGTTGAAAACTACATCTAGAGCTAAATCCTAAGAACCGCAAGAAGGATGCCAAGAAGAAGAACCTTCTAGCCATGGATTCAGGAAATCAGGTAGAGAGAAACTCAGATGTGGATGAGAATATTGTCTACATGTCAGTGCATAAGGAGGTGAATCTAAGTATCCATCATCACAAGGAAGAGAAGGAGATGAAAAAAGTATTCCATACCAAAATCTAGGTCAAGAAGACCAAGATAGATGTTATGTTTGAATCTGGTTCACATGATAATATCATAGTAGCAAATCTAGTTAGCAAGCTTGGATTGGAGGTTTGTGATCATCCTATCCCCTGTCCATAGGGTTGGGTAAACAAGGATGAAGAGATCAAGGTAACAAAATAGTGTAAGATTAAATTGGTTGTAAGTGAAAACTTTATTGATGAAATACCCATGGATGTGTATGGTATAGTGTTTGGGAGCCCATACATGTATATGATGGATGCAATATTCATGTGGAGAGCCAACCAATACTTCATGATTAAGGATAAGAAGTCCTACATAGTCAATGCACACAAAGGTAATTTGAATATCTCACTAGTAAGTGTCAACCAAGACAAGAAGTTGATTAGTTCTAGTAAGAAATATGTTTTAATTTTATTAAAATAAAATCAATCTAATGATAAGTCAATAAGAGTAAAGGCATCCCTGGAGGGGTGTACTAATGAGCATAAAAATCAGTTCGAGGAATTTATACATAAATACAGAGGAGTGTTCTAGGATCCTAAAGGGATACCACCCAAGAGGGAAGTGGAGCACAAAATACAGTGATTTCCATACTACCCATTGCCAAACATTGAGTTGTATAGACAGTCTATTCTAGAATCAAATGAAGTGAAGAAGCAGTCGCAGCAACTGTTGGAGCGGGGAGTGAATTGACCGAGCACCTCACCTTGTGGGTCACATATCATTATAGTACCCAAGAAATATGGGACTTAGCATATGTGTATCAATTACAAATATTTAAACAATATTTTACTCAGGAATCAATACCCTCTACCCAGGATCAACAATTTGTTAGACCAATTGCAACATGCCAAGTGCTTCGCAAAGATGGATCTCAAATCATGATACCACCGAGTACGTGTCAAATAAGAAGACACTTGGAAGACTTCCTTCAAGACAAGGCAAGGTTTGTATGAATGGTTGGTCATGCCATTTGGTTTATGTAATGCACCAGCTACATTTATGAGACTAATGAAGTATGTATTACACCCATATTTAGATTCATTTGTTCTAGTGTATTTGGATGATATATTGGTTTATAGATCTACCCAGGAGGAGCACATCTCACATCTCATGTAGGTGTTAGAGACTCTAAAAAATCACCAACAACTGGCTAACCTCAAGAAATGTGAGTTTTATCAGCAATCATTGGTGTATTTGGGGTATGTGATTGGTGGAGGGGAGCTAAAGATAGATCCTAAAAATATGGAATCCATCATAAAATGGTCAGTTCCTACTAATGTAATTGAAGTTAGAAGCTTTGTTAGGGCATCACAGTTGCAAGATACCAGATATATAAAATGTGCAGAATAGAAATAAAATGCTAAAAATGGCAAAATAGCAATAAAATATCCAGCATAATCTTCACAATACACAGAAATGATATACGAAATATCAATAGAAAAGCACTTTGATTCAGAAAGAAATGTTCACAAGCCTCTTCGAGGGGGAAACCTCCAGTCGAGCAGTGCTCTGTTACAATAATCTCCAAGCTAGGGTTCGCGTACCCTCGCCCCTTATTTATACTAAATATGTCTATTAAGAGAAGCATCTAGAGGAAGATCCTTCTAGAAGCAGAAGCTTCTATTAGGTCTTCTTACATCCACCTTATTCTATTTTATTGAAAGGCCTTATTAATATTGACCTTTATTACATCCGAATACATTGATCTACCTATGTGCGGGTTAGAACCTTAACATGTCCGCCCCCTTAAAAACAGCCTTGTCCTCAAGGCTTGAGATCTGGAAACTGTTGCAGAATGGTAGTTGGTTCCCAAGTGGCATCTGCTGGAGTCATATCTTTCCACTGTACTAGCACTTCATTGATGGTTCTCTGACGTAGGCGACATTCACGCTGGTCCAAAACTGCTTCTGTCTGTAGCCAAATGGATCCTCCTTTAGCTAACTCTGGAAGGTTGGTTTGAATTTGGCACCTGGTTCCAATCACCTTCTTCAAGCATGAAACATGAAAAACAGGATGTAGCTTCGACTGACTGGGAAAAGCTAACTGATATGCAACTTGTCCCACACGCTTGAGAACTGTGTAAGGGCCATAGAATTTGGGTGCTAGCTTCTGACACTGCTCGGCCTTGAGGAAAGTTTGCTTATATGGTTGCAGTCTCAGAAACATTTGGTCCCCTTCTGCAAATTGACGTTCCGAGTGACCTTGATCTTCTTGTTGCTTCATTCTATTATGTGCCATGACCAAGTTCTCTTTAAGGGTATGAAGGATATCCTCTCGGACTGTAAGTGCTTGGTCAACTTCCTAGACCTTCGAGGTACCCGGTAAGTAGGAGAGAACTGAAGGTGGCTTCTGTCCATATACTGCTTCAAAAGGAGTCATGCGAGTGGCTGTGTGGTATGTAGTATTGTACCACCATTCGGCGAGGGGTAACCATTGAGCCCACTAGTGTTGTTTTTCAGAGGTAAAACACCTCAAATATGTTTCCAAACACTTGTTGACAACTTCCGTTTGACCATCCGTTTGGGGATGATAAGCTGAGCTGAGATGCAATTGCGTGTCTTGTAGCTTAAACAATTCTTGCCAAAAATTTCTTGTGAAAGTTGGGTCTCGATTAGAAACAATAAAGTGCGGCATGCCATGCAGCTTGAAGACCTGGTCCATGAAAATTTGAGCCACTGTGGATGCAGTAAATGGGTGGGGAAGAGCGCAAAAATGAGCATACTTGGAAAGGCGATCCACCACAACCATTATGACTGATTTATTCCCCGATTTGGGTAAGCCTGTGATAAATTCCATAGAGATATCCTTCCAAATGGCAGGGGGAATCGAAAGAGGTTGGAGGGTTCCTGGCGATTTGATTGTTTCTCCCTTGTTGCGTTGACACACCTCACATTCAGCAACAAACTTACGGATGTCATGTTTCATACCATCCCAGAAAAAAGAATGTTTGACTCGGTCATATGTTTTGGTGAACCCTGAGTGCCCTACTGTGGGTGTAGCATGAAGCTCAGAAAGCACCGTGGATTTGAGCTTGGATTGTTTACTTAAATACAAGCGAACTTTGTATCGAAGCTCATCCTGGAGCCAGGAGAACCCTAGGGGAGCCGGAGCCTTGTTCTGCAGTAGTTGGATCAGATGTGAACTCTTGGGATCTTGAAGCCATTCCTGGCACACAACTTGGAGAAAATCAGGTACAATGAAGGAAAGAGAAAAAACAGATCCTTCGTCTTCATATTTCTAGGACAGTGCATCCGCCACGACATTGTCTTTGCCCTTCTTGTAAATGATCTCATAATCATATACAAAGAGCTTAGTCACCCATTTTTGTTGTTCCTAGGAAGAAATGTGTTGTTCCAGAAAGTACTTGAGGCTTTGATGGTCTGTATTAATTTGGAAGCATTGCCCCAAGAGATACGGACGCCACAACTCAACGGCATGCAAAATCACCAACATTTCTTTTTCATAAATGGGTTTGCCCAGATTCTTTTCAGACAGTTGCTTTCTAGTGAAGGCCAAAGGTCGACCCTCTTGCATAAGGACCGTGCCAATTCCTTTCCCGAAGGCATCACATTCCAACACAAAGGTCTTTGTGAAGTCGGGAAGGGCCAGAACCGGAGTGGTGCACATGGTCATCTTCAAGGTTTGAAAAGATTGCGCAGCTGCTGGGGTCCAAGTGAAAGAATTCTTTTTGAGGAGAGCCGTGAGAGGTGTTGCAATATTTCCATACTTCTTAACGAACTTGCAGTAATACCCTGTGAGGCCCAAAAATCCATGCAATCTTTTGAGAGTCTTTGGGTGTGGCCAGTCTTGCATAGCTTCAATATTTTTTGGGTCCACCCTAACGCCATCCTTGCCCACCAGATGACCTAAGTATTCTACTTCGGAGGCACCAAAAGCACATTTGGACTGTTTCAGGAAAAGCTGGTGCTGAGAGAGTAGGTTGAGAACTTGATCCACATGAGTAAGATGGTATTTCCAGGTCTTTCTATATATGAGGATATCATCAAAGAAAACTAAGACAAAATGACAGAGAAAAGGGCGAAAGACATGGTTCATGAGGCTATGGAAGGTGGAGGGGGCATTACACAAACCAAAGGGCATGACCAAAAACTTGTAGTGGCCCTCATGAGTGTGAAAGGTCATCTTGGGAATGTCGGACTCTTTCATATGGATCTATTGATAGCCCGAGCGAAGATCAAGTTTGGTGAAGAATTGGGCGCCACTCAATTCATCTAGGAGGTCATCAATGACAGGAATGGGAAATTTGTCTTTGATGGTTAGTTTTTTGAGAGCACGGAAGTCGGGACACATTCTCCAAGAACCTTCTTTCTTCAGTACCATGACGACCAGAGAGGAGTAAGGGCTCATACTAGGACGGATGACTCTGGCAGTAAGGAGTTCCTGGACCATTTTTTCAATTTCATTCTTTTGTGCAAAGGGGTGGCGATATGAACGTATATTGGGGGGAAGGCTTCCTGGGACAAGGGGAATGGAATGATCATGGACATTGCGGGAAGGAGGGAGTCCTTGGGGAGTGGAAAATACTGTTTGATGTTTAGAAAGGAGGTATTGGAGGTCTTGGGGCACTGGTGGGGTTTCTATGGCTTGTATGGCATGGAGTTGGGCAATGACCCCAGAGTGACCTTTTTTGAGCAATTTTTCCATGCGATGAGAACTGATGACTTCAGGTGAACCCACAGTGATGCCTTGAAATTTATATGTGTGGCCTCCTTGGTCGAATTGCATGGTTAGGATCTGAAAATCCATGAGAATGGGACCCAAGGTTCTTATCCATTCGGCACCCAACACAATGTCGCAACCACCCATGTCAATAGCAAACATATGGGATTTGAGGTGGTAGTCACCTATTTGGAGACGCACATTTTCACAGCGCCCGCCACATTTCATAGAACCACCATTGGCAATCATGATTTGGAAATTGTTGACCACATGGATGTAGCAATGGGTTTCTTGGGCAATGCGGCGATGAATAAAATTGTGGGTGTTGCCACTATCAACCAAGATGATGACCTTTCGGTGCTTGATGTAACCAATTAACTTGAGGGTTTGGGGGGCAGAGAAGCTGGTGAGAGCATTGAGAGAAATGATGGGTTCCACTTCGGGAGGGTCGGAGGGAGGGTTTATGTCA
>ML785355.1:626386-664355 GCA_009831015.1 Picea engelmannii | reverse complement strand
GAACTTATAAACCATAAATAAATATTGTAATTCATGAGTAAAACACAAGAAGACATAGCATATTTTGAAAATTTAGGTCCTTATTATATTATCTTTAGAATCTTCCTTCATTTACAATCTTAGAACCATACAATAGTGCTCTATTATAGACTCTTGGATTTGGGCTCAGGTCATAGAGATATAACTCTTAAAAGGCATACAAACTACATTACAGACTCATACCTTTTCTTGACCCGGCTAACAACAACCTAATAGAGAGGGAAAGATCAGCTTGAACTCGATCATAATTCAACTGAACCTATATCTAACCCTTTTACAATCATGGTCATCCATATATATAAGCTAGGTTGTGTCTTTTGTCTCAGCTTGCATGCTTTCTTGTTTTGTTGCAACAATTTTTTCTTAGCTGGCGTTGCGCTGTCTTTCACAATTGATTTATGCTACTATTTCTTTCTTTGTTGTCCAACTTATTTTGAATCTTGTGCAACTCATATTCAGTAAAAACATGCACTATTCCTTATCCCAGAAATTAAGGGCCCAACAGGCTCCGACCACAGCCCTTAACTCGCCATTGAGTCAAGTTCTTGGTTATTTCGCAGATCCCAGGAGCATTTGTTGTTTTCCATTGTCCTTCTATTCTTCTTCCTTCTTCTCTTCTATTTCTTCTTTCTCTTCTTTTGCTTCTTCAAACGAAGGGCCCAATTCTAGGACCAACTCCAAGGTTCGCTCCCTCACTCCTTGAAAGTTTCCAACTTTATCCTGCCATTTCCTGGCAAGGAGTGATGCCTCTCCAACAAAATGTTGGGTCACCTTGGTACTACACCCCTTTGTCTTGCACATGACCAACAAGTTCAACTCAAAATCCATTGTTGCATCAACTTGATGCATATGCATGTATACTATTTGAATGACAGGTTGAAAGTCACACAACTCTTAATTTTCTATGGACTATGCCTCAAAAAGGGCATTCAGTTCATTTTCCACCTTTTGGATTTGGTCAAAATTTTGTTGTTGCTCCATCGGATCCATCGTGGCTGCAACTTCTTCATTTAGCACCTAGATATTGGTGCACACCTCCTCCAATACTTGGTTGCATCGAGCGATGCTTCCCATCCAATTGTTGTCTCCCCTGAAAATATTTGTGCATTATATTGTGTACTTGTGTAGTGTTGCTCGGGCATTGTTTCCTTCCAGTACTATCTTTTGCATTTTCTCTTGTAGCTTTCGAGGTTTCTACTCTGCCTCTTGCTGAGTCTGTTGCAACTGTACTTCTAGATGCTCAATGAAAGTGGTGAGTCGTGTCCATTGTCCTTGAACAAGATTTATTTAATGCTCTAGCTCACGTACATTGTTGGCTTCAGGCAGTTTGGGTTCAACCTTCCAAATCTCCAACCAGGCTTCAAAACTCTTTTCTCACACTCTTTCCAATCTGTGCTCAACCTGGATTTTTGTTTGCACTTCTTTTGTTTTTCATGTTTGTGCAAGGAATAATTCCTCCCTTGCAACCTCAAAAGATCCCTTGGCCTACTGGAGCCTTTTCTCTAATTAATCAGTTGATTCTATGATCAGTCCAAATAAGTGTGTCGTTGGCCACTATACCAGGTCAGTGGATGAAGGGGTTGTGTCTCTAGGTGCTCATGTCTAGAGTGGAAGTCCACTGGCCATTGAATTCTCATAGTGGTTCTCTACCTCTTCCTCTATTGATGGTCCTGGTGTGATCCTCACTCTTAGTGATGAGGGAAAGAGTGTCAGAATCTATGTCCTAGCTATGCATAGTTTCATCAACTCGACACAATGATGATGGTTCTAGAGAACCCACTCCATCTATTCTCATGTGGATGTCTTGCTCTGCCTAGGTGTTGATAATGGTTCCTTATGAACCTCTGGTATCTCCTGCCCTTTTGGTGCACCTGCTTCCCACGTTGTGCTTTATTGGGTGCCCTTGACCTTGGCTAGTGAGGCGATGTGTTGGTTTCTTTGGGATTACGGCTCCTCCATGATTTGGGTGTCTCTTACTTGCGCAGGAGGCACAGTCCACTGGTCCTAGATGTCTTGGTTCAAATCAGTCAGTTGCATGCTCTGCTCTAGTACTTCGAGGTTTGGACCATAAAATTTTGGTGTTGGCTTGGGAAAATCTTGGGTTGTTTCTGGGAGTTCTCTCTCCACTTGCTCTGGATCATCAAGCTGCATCGGCTCTGGGTTTGGGGTTTGAGGTGGACTGGTGGTTTCTAGGGGTAGCGACTGGGGTTATGGTGATGAAAGAGGGTGCTCAATGATTATTGTGGATGGAAATGTTTCAAGCTTAGTGTGATCCTGAATGTGGATGATGGGGCTTGCTCCAACCGTTGCATGAGTGTGGGGGAAAATTTATGCAATGGGTTGGGGGTTCAGATGTTTATTCGGTGAGACCCTGGTTCTGGGATTCTTCACCATTGGTTTGGTAACGAACACATCACTCAAGATATTTTTTACGTCCTCACCTATCAACACGATGTTATCTGGAAGTCAATGGAGGACTGGTAGTGTTCTTTTGTTACGCTCTAATGGATATGTCTTGTCTTCCTCCTCAAAGTCTGATTGTGCCAGAGCTTATTGTTTCTGCGGATCTGGGCCTAAGCTCGGTCCTACCCCTTCTTCTTTCCTTTTCTTATTCAGTAGCTCTGCAAGAAGAACATAATGCATGCTCGACTTACGCGGGTTTCTTTTAACTCTTGGCCATGACATTACTTCTTTGTCAATGGCCTCCTCATCCAGGTAGAATGACATCATCCTTGTATGGAAATATTCCCTGCTAACATTCCTTGGACATACAAACGTATGATTTCAGTTCATGCTAAAGGTATTGTTTCTTGTTTTGCAGTTGAGGAGTTCCTTCAGAATGCACAACCTCTGCATTGTGTCTATCAAGCCATTGTACCACTTAGAAAACAATGCGGTGTTGAGGGATGCATTCTTGAAATCCATCCTGGACTGTCAAGGCTCGAACATCTTCTCCATGCAGAATTTCTCTGGTAGCACCGATGGTCTTCCCATACGTGGCTTCCATTTGAACATTGCAAATTCCATCAACAAATAACCATAGGTGAAGTCTCCTCCCTTCTCTTGTGCTTCCTCACATGCCACTAATATTTCCTCCAACAAGTAACTACACCAGTTGAACATAACGTTGTTGGCACAAAAGTATGCTACTGATAGTGCATCTAGTATGAGTTTTCCCTTGTAGTATGATCTCATAACCTTGTTGGCTATGATATAACAGCCCATCCTAAATATTTCTGGTAGTATGGGGTCGATTACTGTTGTGCATCCCCCCCTCTTTGTGTTGAATTTTTCATATAAGCCGAGCTCTCCTTTCTTTTTGTCGTGCTTACCCGGACCTAGACGCATATTATCCTTTAAAGGATAGTCCAGTAAGCTGATGGATGTCTTCATCATGGATTGGATACTGCTTATTCAACCAGAGAATTTGGTCAAGCACTCTTCTGATTAGAAATTTTGTGCATCGCACAACCTCTCTAGTGGTGCCTAATACTGGTAGGTCTCTAATGTTCATGATGGTCGAGTTAAATAAGTTGACAAATTTTGGTTTTGGGACAAATTGCATGCCTCACAACCCATCTAGAGGCATCTTCCATAAGACATCTATGTTCATCTGGGGGAACAAAACTGGATTTGTTAAGTCAATTTCGAGGAGCTTAACCTACTCCACCTTCCCTTTGAGATCACCCACGACCTCAACTCAAGGGTCGTAGGGCTCGTCTGGTACTACATATTTAGACATGGCACTTCAGCTTCCTATGGCTCTCAACATTGTGGATTCTGATTTATCATGACTTCTACGGTAAGCTAAGGACTAGGGTCATGACTATGGGTTTCACAATTTCATAGGCTAGCTCGCTTTGCGGAATTTGGAATTTACTAAGCTCTTTTGAAAATGATGGGTGCTATGGTGAATTATCAGAGGCTTATACTTGTCTTAGTGGGAAATTTTAGCAATAACTACAACTCATCATGACTACATGGACACAACTGGATCTGAGTTGTTCAATGGGATGGTTGAATGGGTTAAATTATATCAAATGATCCTGACATTTACTTGGGCAAGTTGGATAGGGACATGGCTGGTTTAAGACCTTTTCGTCTGATGGATGGGAATCTTGACATGAATATTGATGGCATCTTCGCATATCACAACTTTATGGCTTAGACAGGGTACCGTAATGGAAATAAAGGTTGTGACTACACTGGCTTCATGTGGTCACATGGACTCAAATCATATTCAAATTTGTTCTCCCTCTGACCAAAAAGGGAGTCCTCATCATATTAATGAATGTCATTAATGGTTTATTTTACGCTTTGGATGATACCCTGTTGATTCATTAGTTCTGTATCAAACAACACTTAAACAAAAAAATGAACTATGTGTTAGGATGCAACATTGCACACATTGACCTTATTAAGTAAATTTACAAAAATTTCAGAAAACTTAAATCTAACTATTGTACATGCTCCTTCGGACTAGAGGAACAATCCCTTTTTATCAGTTTTGAGTCATATAGGGTTTCAGGAAAGCACCATTCACCCAACCTGGCCGCAATATACCATCTAGTTGCACGAGTTTGACTACTCCTGAGGGTCGTATCTCTGCAATTATAAATGGTCCCAACCAATGCATGAACAAATTGCTAGGATGCTTCTAGTACCAACTATCGTAGAGTATAACCTTGTCTCCTTGCATAAATACCTTAGTATTAATATGTCTGTCATGCCAAGATTTTTGTATTTATTTTTCAAGTAACTGATGGAAGTCTACTAGAAATATGGTCTCCTTGAGTTCTTGTAGCTCCATAAGTCTCTTCTCAATTGGTTCCTCCTATGACATATGTGTGATCTGTGCAATGTACAAACATGGAGTGATGAATTATGCAGGCACCACTGCCTCTTTTCCATAAACTATCTAGAACGGTGTGTACTTGTGGAGTTTCTTTGTGGTTTTCCTGTAGGCCCATAGTACCACTGGAACTTTGTCATCCTAGTCTTCCCAATTTGTGCAACAGACTTTTGTCAACCCTTTCTCTAGGATCCTGTTGAATGCTTCTACTCTTCCATTGGCCTGCGGGTGGTAGGGAATACTTTTTTGATGTTGGATCATAAATTTTTTTGTAAGCTTTGCTATAGTGCTACTAATGAAATGGGCTCCCTAATCACTGTTTAGGATCCTAGGACATCCAAACCGAGAGATAATATTCTCAAAAATGAACCTGGAAGAAATATCGGTCGAAAAATCATGAACCACTGTTGCTTCATCCCAATGTGTGAGGTAGTCAGTTGCAATGATAATGTACATAGACTTTGAATCCTTGGTTGTGGGGTTGATTGGTCCAATGAAGTCAACTTCGCATTTCTCAACTGCTTGTAGGGCTCGAAATGGTTGAAGTGGTAATTTGTCTCATCGTGTTGGCTTACCTATTCTTTGAAAAACATCGCATGATATAGCATATACCTTTTCATCCTTGAAGAGTGTTTCCCACCAAATTCCAACTTGTAGAACTTTTTGTGCACTGGATTTTCCTCCTACGTGACCTCCCGCAAATCCACTGTGGAATTTCCAGATTATATCATGCCTTTCATGATCCAGGGCACATCTTCTGAGGATACTATCTAATCCCACTTTCTATAAATGTCCCGCAATCAATCGATAGTTTGTTGCTCTAACCACCATGTGGTGTTTCTGTGTTGTGGAATATGTTTCTGGGCAGGCCCATGTACTTAAGAAGATTTCTATGTCCTTCAGGTATTCTGGTATGGCCTCAACCTAGAAAAAGTCTGCATCTAGGAGTTGACCATCTACTGCTTCGCTACTTTCTCCCGAATCTAGTCTATACAGGTGATCAGGTCCTACATTACATATTCCAGGCTTAACAATAAATTCAAAATAAAATTCCTGAAATAACAGTAACCATTTACAAATTCTCCCTTCCAACATAGGTTTATTAACTAGATATTTCAATGCAGAATGATCAATAAAGAATTTGAAATGAGATCCTAACAAATAATGTCTAAATTTATGAAAAGAATAAATCATGGATAAATCCTCCTTTTTTTTCATTGTGTAGCTGTGCTCCCCTTGTGATAGCTTCTGGCTCGCAAAGTAGATAGGATGATCCATGGCTCCATCTCTAGGTTGTGCTAAGATAGCTCCTAAGGAAATTCTAGAAGCATCTACATGGACGTGAATTTCATTTTCGCAGTTTGGGAATATCATAATCGGTGTTTTGATGAGCTTCTCCTTGAGTATCAAATGATTTATCACATTCTGGATTCCATTGGAACGCTTCGGCCTTTTTCAGTAGGTTTTCTAGAGGTGCGGTAATGTTTTTATATCTTCTGATGAACCTGCGATAGTACCCTGTGTGTCCCAGCATGGAGCGCAACTGATTTTCACTCGTATGTGGTGGCATATTCACAATAACCACAAATTTTGTTGGGTCTACCAATACTCCTTCTCGGCAGACTATGTGGCCTAAAAACTTCCCATGTGGTACATAGAAGATGCATTTTTAGAGATTCAATGAGATATGCAATTCTCTGCATCTGTCAAACATTAGCCATAATAACACTACATGTTCCTTGAGAAAACTATATATATTCCAATCATCCATATAAAATTTTGTAAAGTTGTGAATGAACTCTCTGAAGGATGCTATTACAATTATGGAGAAAACTGCAAGGGAATTCTTCAAGCCAAATTGCATCACATTGTATGTGAAAGATCCCCATTTTGTTATGAATGTGGTCTTCCTTTTGTCCTCTTCAGCAATCCTGACTTGTTGGTACCCTGAAAATCCATCTATGAATGAGTATGCCTCCTTCCCCACAATCAGTTCTAAAACCTCATCAGTAAAAGGTGTGGGGAAAGGGTCAAACACATAGGTATATTTAAGGCTTCTATAGTATACACAGACCCTAATATCCTCTGTTCCTTTCTTTCTTTGAATAACTATTGGGCTGACCCATTCTACTTCTTCCACTGCAAAAATGAGTCCTTCTTCCGACATATTATCTATCTCATTCTTAAAATTATATTTTAATATAGGGTTGAGATGGTATGTTCTATGCCTTACAAGCTTGGATCTGGGTTTCAGTTCAATTTTCATTTCTCCCATAACTCCTTTGATCCCCTTCAACTCTGAAAAAGTCTTTGGGAACAAATCCTCATATTCCCGCAACAGGCTCTGTATATCTTGAATAGCTTTCTCATCTCATTAGTCTCCCACCATGGTATCTTAAGTTTCTATGTGGTCCCTATATTGACTTTGCGCAATTTTAATGGGTGATTGTAAGAACTATCAGTCTGAATGGGTATAGTGTTTTGGATTTCTCTATTCCCTTCTGTCTCTTTGATGGGTAGGTTTCTTAATTCCTCTAAGTCACTTGGGATTTCTGAATCTATGCTAATATGATAGAATTCTATAGGCTTCTTGGTTGAGGGTAGGTGAAGGTTAGTATAAAGTTCCCGACTATGCTTGGAACATACTACTAAGTTTGATTTATGATTACTATTATCTGTAAAAATAAATTCTTCAATATTTTGCAGAACTACTTCAAGCTTGGGTACTTACTTGTAAATGAGAAGTCCTTGAAAAATTGAGCTGCCAGCGTCTACCAGTCGCTAGTATGTCTTATGGTTTCCTCGTGTATGAACCAAGATTTTGGTATTGGACCTAGAGAGTGGGGAAATACCTAAACCCAGATACGAGAGGGTATTTCCACAACCTTCCATTGTGTCACATATTGTTCGATATGTACTTTAGGATGAGAATCTCCGTTGAACAGTTGCGCAACTTGGAAATTCATTTGCATCTCTACTTCCAGGTTCTCTCTGTTTTGATACCTATACTTGATAGCTTGCTTCACATAGTCCCGATATTTGAGTAAGGCTTTATGGTTGGACCACCATCTGGCAGGGGTTTCCTAGAGAGATACATCCAGTATTGAGATTCTTTTGTCCTCTACTACCATTTCTTCCATGTTGAGAAGAAAATTGTCACGTTCTGAGGTGCAATCATATACTGGGTGTTTTCTGACTTCGATCCCAACCCATCTATTTACTTTGAAAGTTTCACATCTTCTTGAGAATCTTCCAAATGACCCTTGTTGCCAATTGTCAAAAGCCAATTCAAAATCTTCATCTATTGAATGTATGCTTCTCCAACTTATGAATCCATCAGTAGTAGGATTTATATAATCGTCTCTTGTTCCTACTGTTACAGTGTACAATTGATCCAAGTATTCTCCCTCCATATTATTTTCTATTGGCTCTATATATCTGGGCCCTACATATGGATCCAAAGGTTGAACTACATTGATTCCATCAGCCTCAAAGGTCATGGTGTCCTTCTTTAAGCTGATTATTACATAGTTTTCATAGGCGCAATCAACGCCAAGTAGTGCAGGGTAAGGGCCCTTATCTCCCATGATCTCAATCACTTCAAATTCAGCCACTGCATTTACTCTTGCAACATCTATTTCCATATTCTTCAGTCTTCCTATGGTGGAAATGCAATATAGATTGGCCATTCTTAACTGAATTTGGGAATATGTTAGTCTATATTTTCCTAAGGCTTACCAAGTCTTCTTAGGGAGAATTTTCACATCAGATCCCAGATCCAACATGACATCCTTAATCTAAAATTCATCTAATTGGGCTGCTAATATGAATTATTTTCTAGTCCGTACTTTTCTTCTTTGCAATCTCTAATTATTCTTCTCAGGAAGATTATCCCTTATTCTTGGTTATATGGGTTCTTCATTCCCTAAGAATAGGTATATCGCATTGTGCAACTTCTTTGTTAGTTTATCATTTATGAGAATGTCAGAAAATAATTGAAACCAAAGGTCAACTACATTTTGAGGTTTCTTGGGCTGTCTCGGTATGACTACAGGGTTTCTGGGCGCAGGGGGTGATGAAGGAACTTGTGTAATCCTAGGATAACCAATAGGATATGGGGTCTTCACTCGCATCTCGGGGCTAGGAATATTTTGAAATACTTCTATGACATCTTTGAATAATTGTTTTTGTTTTAGAGGGTCATACCTATCTTATTTAGGTGTTGCTTTTTGGATCTAGGGTAGAGTATAAACATTAGCTCTTGTATTTTCTCCTCCTCAATTAATGATGTTGAGGTTGGGAAATTATCCCTTAATAAATATCTTTATTTCTAAACTGATGAGGTTATTTCCTCATTGTCGTGCCCTATCTTCCCATTTTGAAATTAATTTTGGGAAATCTTCAGTTGTGTTCCCATTGGTTCTACAGTGAGAGCACCATGGTCGCCTTGGATGAAGACAGTCTCTAGCCATGTGGTCTTTCTCATCACAATTATAACATATGCTTGACCCTCTTCCCTCAGTTATTCCTCCTATGAAATCTCCTCTGGCTCCGCCTCCTCGACCTCTTCCTGGTCCCTGAGGGTTTTCATTCACCCTGAATCTTGTTCAGTCCAACCTATCTGCAACTGCATCTAACGCCCTACATTGATTGGAAGTGTGTGTGGTAGATGAAAAAAACTCACAATGTTCTGTATTTGGTACTATTGAATATTTTTTCATAATGGGGCAGTGTCTTGGCCCATGCCTGTGGATTTGACAGATTTCAAAACACTCAGTTGTTAGTGATGCTTGACTTCCTGGAAAAGCATGATAAGGGGTAGGTTTATGGAATGGTAATTTTGTAGACACCTGCACATATCCTCTCGTTGGTCCTGGTGGGGATCCCATTTGATTCTGAGGAGATCCCATTCCCCTCATTTATGGACATTCATTCACCATATGTCCTTCTGTATAACATCCAATGCACTAGACCTGTGGTCGTCCTCGTCTAGGTATTGTTAACTCTTGAATATTTTTTGTAAGCACCGATATTTTCCCTTGTATTTGTGTCAAGTTAGCATCTGTTGGGGGTCTTTTCACTCTTAGGATCCCAAGGTATCCTTCCATGTCTTCAATTTTCATCGATTGTTCCAAGGCGTTTGTTAAGGTGGCTATTTGTTGTTGCGTTGGCGGAATCCGGATCAAAGGTATAAATCCTTGTATATACCATTCCCTTTGATGTTCCTCGTGGATTGGATGTGTTAACCTCCCTATATCATTTTTAAACTTATAGGTATATTCCCAGGTTGATTCACCTTCCCATTGTTGGATCTTGTGCAACTCAGATAGAGCTTGTTGTTCTAACTAAGGTAGTTTGAACTCTGTTATGAACCTTTTCTGTACCTGGCCAAGTGTGAACACTTGACCTTGCATTCTTGGCACTCCTGGCTCAATGATATTCATGTACCACTTGAGAGCTCGACCTCTCAAGGTACTCTGGAAATCAAGCAAATTATTCTCATCTGGAGTCCCTCTGTATCTCTAGATGGCTTCACACAAGAACCGATGTTTCTCAACATCTTCATCTCCCTTACCCCAAAATTATGGGTATCAAGCAATCGAACCTCCCGCATGAACAACCATTCTTGATCTTGTTTTTCTTATCAAAATAAAACCTAACAATCTTCCATGCGATCTACCAGGGGATCCCAATATCCTCCATGTACTCACACTTCCTGGCTTTGAATGACTAACTAATTGTACTGGAATAGAACTACAATGAGAAGGTAGTATCAAAATTACCACTTGTATAGAAGACACTTGGGGTATGGGCGACTTACAACTAGCACCACTAGCTTCGGGGCGGTTTTCTTTGATCTAGGGGTTCTTATTTTCTTCCATTGGAACAATCTCCTCAGCCGGATTCTCGATATCTCATTTCATCGAGGACAAATCTTATCTTTCTTCTTCAATATTCATGTCAGATTCTTCCTCTCTTACATATGCACCTTATCCTTCTTGTCCAACCACCTCGGGACTTCTTTCTCTCTGTGCTTCTCTCTCACTTAATATTTGACTGGACAGTGTTTCGTATCTTCTCATCATCCACAAATATTCCATGTGTCTTTCCTCTGCTTCTCCTGATCTGACTTATTTCCTCAATTTATCGGATTCTATTGTTTCTCTCTTGATATTTCCGTGCCACCACTTCTCAACTATGGTGACTCTCTTCAAGGCTCTCTCATCTCTTCAGTCCATTTCTCATTGTTTCCCCCCCATTTTTCAAAGAACCCTTCCCTTCTCTCAGGCCATGACTCTACCCCAGCCTTGCCCTACCTCAAGCAAGGGTGTTTACACTGCCATATTAGTCAGGGACATATTCAACATCCCCTCTTCCATCAAGAAAACTTTAATCCATAGGGAGATCTCTCTCAATAGTCTTCCCCTTGCATCTTTCTTGAAAATATTCTCTACGCGCAAAAATGATTGGTGGTTATCAGCTGCAAACTTGATAACATATCCTTCTAATGTGGTACTGATCATAAATAAACTGCTCACGTCACTGGACAATCCAGTCGATGGAGTGTTGCGATTTTTTTTGTGTCCCACATTCAGATCCTCTTGACTCATTCTTGGAACTCTAAAGCTTCTTGGAGCCTCTTTATCCAGTGGAAAATTTCTTCTGGGAACTTAACCCAGAAAATATCGTACTAGTTGCTCGATCTTTCTCAATAAATGATTTCTTCACGAGTATCCTCCACCGATTTTCCCCTTAGTTCCTCTTTTTCCATAAGAAGGTTTTGCGGTTTATTTCCCATCATTGGTGAATTCTATATGTTTGAATCCACAAAATCATCTTCCCTATAGGTTCCCTTTTAATGCAAGTAACAACAACGAAACCATTTTGTTGGCGCAAGTTTGATTAGACCAGGGTCCTTCTCAGTTTACCAACAAAAGGCACCGAGTAGTTTATAGCACTGGCATTTTCATCTCCTCCGAAGAGAAGAAGTCTCACCCAAAGAGATGTTGAGAAAAATAGGTAGGGAATGGTAAGGAAAAGACTTAGGAGGATTCATAGAACCTTCAAGACTGATCCTGATCTTGCACAAGAAATCTACCTATCGAATAGATCTGGATCTTATGTGTGCAAGAATCAAACATACTTATGTTGAAAAAACGAATTTAAAAACAGAACCATCATGAGGAACTTATAAACCATAAATAAATATTGTAATGCATGAGTAAAACACAAGAAGACATAGCATATTTTGAAAATTTAGGTCCTTCTTTATATTATATTCAAAATCTTCCTTCATTTATAATATCAAAACCATACAGTAGTGCTCTATTACAAAATCTTGGCTCTAGACTGAAGTCGTAGATCTCTAACTCTTAAAAGGTGTACAAACTACATTTCAGACTCAAACCTTTTCTTGACCTAACTGACAACAACCTAATAGAGAGGGAAAGATAAGATTGAAATAGATCACAATTCAACTAAACCTATAGCTAACCCTTTTATAGTCATTTTAATCCTTATATATAATCTAGGTTGTGTCTTTTGTCTCGGCTTGCATGCTTTCTTGTTCTGTTGCAACCATTTTTTCATAGCTGGCGTTGCGTTGTCTTTCACAACTATTTTTTGGTGCTTTCTATTGCTTTGTTGTCCAGCTTCTTCTGAATCTTGCGCAACTCATACTCAGTCAAAACTTGTGCTATTCCTTATCCCAAAAATGAAGGGCTGAAAAAAATGCATCAACGTCTTGATGTGATGTCAGTATATTCTATTAGACCTTCTTTCACAGGTGGAATACCTTCTAATCACCTTTAGGAGCTTCTGAAAAGGATCCTGTAGATATTGATTTGAAACCCCCATTCTGGTAGTTTTTCTTGATGAATTCTTCATAGCATAATACGTCTAAAGGAATTCCCATAGACCACCTTTCACCACACGGAGGGATCTCCATCGTGGATGACAGAGTTTCCTCTGTCACTCGGAATGTGATTCCTGCAATGATCATGCAAAACTAGTTAAATCTGAGAGAAAATTGTTCAGCAATAGTGCATACATCTGACCTATTCAAAATATGCCCTAACATTAGGATCTTCATTGATTAATGCCAAGACCTAAGGTTCGGGCTTCACATATCTTCCATTTCGTGCCTTTTTCCTTATGTCTTCATATGTTTTCATGATGCAAACATGTATTTGTTTCATGCACGTGTGGTAATGAAAGATGACACCCTCTTCGTGTGAAAAATGGAGAATGATATACTTCATAGAGACATGTCAGAGTGGCAGTGGCGGAATATTTGCACGACATGAAAAAATAATTCTAGGAGTTCACTGCGCAACCGCCAAGAGCTATGAAGACTTTTGGTGAAAAATAAGGTCGACATCATGATAAATGGTAACAGTAGGCTTGTTGCAGTAAGGAAGTGTGACAAAAAGTTATGGCATGGTTGCAAGGAACTGCGACATTGGTGGCAAGACAGGGATATTGGATGCAAAAAAATATTTGGCGCGATAGGAAAGGACTGCGAGGAAGAAAGGCCGACTATGAGAGGAACTATCGCTCGACAGACTAGCTCATGACAAACTACAACAGGCTTCAAACCATGACTGAAAATGAAAGAGACACAAAAATATTTATTGAACATATTCACAACACAACTGATGAAAATAGGCCTTGTCATAGCAAAATGACCCAAGACTTATAGGAGAAATCAAAGAAAATGAAAAAACTTGGATGGTAAAGGAGAAACAGGTAGGGCAACTAGTATTTATAATTGAATAGGAAAGAGATGGAATAATGGAAAAGGATGTTGAATCCATGGTGACGAGAAGTTTCAAAGCAGGCTGAAGATTTGTGAGGCACACTCACATGACAGGTACACTTCAAAGTGTGAAATGTACAGACGATAAGAGATGTAGAGTATATGTGATATGAGTGTATTGATTTCTTAACCTTTCTGACTTCATAATTAGTTGATGATGATCATTATATCTATCGAAGTGACCTATAATATAACAACTTGACTCAACCTCTGGGATGTAAATTCCCTCTTTCTGAGAGTACTCGAACTTTTGGCAAAAGGACCTTTATAGTTCGAACATGGTTAATTTTGACACCCTTTCCCAACTCCAAGGACCAAACACGCCACTTGATAACTTTGACCCATTCGTTGTTCAATACCTGACCTCACACACTTTGACACATGAACCATGACTCATCTAGGACTAACTCTAACTGAAAAAATGATGGTCCTAATAGGTTGTACATATCCTTAACATTGCCTTGGATCTGAAGTTGTACATGAACATTCATTGCAATAAGCCTCAGTATATAGTTGTTGTAATGGTGAGACGATAACACTCAGGTGTGTTGGAGGGAAATCTCACTGAGCTCCCTCTTGTATATATCAATGTAACTTATGCCCAAAAAAGGTTGTTGAGAGCCTACTGAAGATTGATCATAGAATCATTGCAAGCCAAGGAGAGGAGATGAGAAGATCTGGGACTTTGTTACAATCTAGCCTTGTACACATTTGTAGATGAAATTTATATGAATGAAATAGTATTTTTTCCTGCATATGAATCCCTATGTATGGTCATTGAGTTTCCTATGTTTGATTTGAATGTTATCTATCTATTTTTATATGTGTATGTTTTAGATATTCATGTATGCTTCAATCCACATGAGTAATATGGAATTCCCTGTCGTTGTGTGAGTTTTTTTGAGAGTTTTGGGTTCTTTTAGGCTAGTGAAAGGAGTGAAAAACAAAGTATTGTAAACTCTATGAAACCAATGCAACGAGTATGTGCTTGAATTTTGTTTGGAATTCAAGAGGAGAATGTGCTAGGTGGGTACAGGACATCAAAATCAAACTCAAAATGAGCCTCAGAGTTGTAGAATACTATAGAGGAATGCTTGTGTAGAGAATCCATAGGAGAGAGAGTTGATGAATACATTGTAAGCTATGAAAGGGTGGATTAAGAAGGACGTGCAATGAGTGAACAATAACAACCGTTTTCAGAAGTGTTGGAGAAATTGAGGAGAAAAGAGTTGTTGAACACTTTGGAAGAAAGGGCCTACAAGGAGTTGTAGAATCCAAGAACCTTTAGGTTCAGAGAGCTTAGGAGGAAGAGCGTTGGGTGCCAGGTGGGCACAAAATATTGTGAAAGAGGAAAAGGGGGAGATCCTTTTGGCCATTCGAGAAACATATAAAGCTTAGGAGAGTTAGTGAAAAGAGTGCACAAAAAGAACTTGTCTCAAGTTCGAAATATCAAGAGGAGTAGAGGTTTTCATAACCCAACCAAATACCAAGTTACTGGTCTTGCAGAGGAGGAACTACTCAAAGGCCAAGCCCTTCGAAATCCTTGAAGGAGTCAAAATATTAGGAGAAATAGTGCCATTGTTCAAAGAGTATCTGCAAAGAGTGAAGAATACTGAGAATAGTACAACTTGTGAACCGTGAGGAAAGAAAAGGAGCATGTAGAGGGGAGGCATAGATATTGTACATCTATGGAAATAAATCTCAGGAGGGATAATGGTTCCCAATAGTGCAATTCGAGACCCAAACATATTTGATTGTAGGAGGATCAAAGGTCATGGAATTTGAATATTTTCAAAGTACCCCATCATAAGGGAAGAGTGAAAACAATGAAGGAGAAGGAATAAGAGGCATTGGATCGAAATTTAGGAGTAGTATGAACTATTATATCTAGGTATAGGCAAGTGGAGGAGTGAACAGGACGATACTAGATCCCAGTCGTCGGACCTAGGTGTGGAGGATGGACAACCGTCAGATATGGAGAATGTGCTCAAGGAATAATAATAGATCCCAACTGTTAGATATGGAACGAAGACCGACAACCATCAGATCTAGTGGATCCCACACTCTGGAGGAGGATCACTTCAAAGGAGCTCAAGGTAGATTTTGATGAGCCCAGGCTCTCGAATGACCGGAGGCTCAAACCCCATCCTGACAATCAGATTCGAGGGACATGTGGTAGAAAATTGAGCCCTCTGTAGGTTCATTATTTGAGATAAGGAGGAACATAAGGAGCGAAGGAAGGACTCCTGAAGACCAAATTCATGGAGTCCATTGGGACTGTTAGTGTAGAGGTAAAATCTCATTGAATTAGAGAGTTCATAGGATTGAGGATTCGAAGGTTTCAAGGGGAAGAGAGTGCCAAGATGCTTGGAGGCCCAAGGGACAAAACGTCATCAGTCGTTGATTTCCTTAGGAACACATGGAGGGTGGAGACCCACTCCACTCATCAAGTTTTTACAGGATTTGAAGTTTGGAGATGAGAGAATCCTTAGAGCCCCGAATCCCAAAATGATTTGGGCCATCCACATGCCATCATTTGAAGACATCGATCTGCCGAGGGGGTGGTTAGGTGGTCTTTCACTATGACAAGAATTGGAGGTAGATGCATGAAAGATCTGTCAAAGCCTAGTATGTTGAAATCCTTTCCAACCCTTGATTTGAATGGAGAGTTGTAAGCCATCGAACTTTGTTATCGTTTTTGGGCTTTTCCAGTTCACGAGTCCAGGTAACTAGAGTGTAAACACCCGGAGCTTGAAGCTCCGGAGCCCATGAAGTCGAGTGTTTTTTATTAGCGTCTGAAGGGTTTATCCCCTAGTTTTGAGCCCAAGGTCATAACAAGGCCGTATGACTAGAAGGATCCTACCAGGGAGCCATTTTATCCTAAATTTAGAGAAAATGACCCGTGGAAGTCTAAGAAACGGTCTAGGGAGGACCTTGTGATATGATCCAACTTTGGTAATTCGAAGATCCTTAGACTGATAGGTTATTGGACCCTAGGTGATGGTGGGGGTGTTCATTAAGTGGTATCAAAGTGTGTTTCATCAGACAATTGGCTTAGGTTGATGGATAGTTGGTTTTCATTGATTTCAACCATTGGAGAGTGATATTGTATATTTATGTCAACCCTTATTGAATGACGTCAACCCTTGGAGAAATTCCAGTAGCGAATTTTAGTAGCACAAAAGTTTGGGTAATGGACCAAAGGTTGTTTCATGTATAATGGTATGAGTTTTAATACATTTGAATGTAATACTATTCTATATGGATAGTACATATAATTCCATTTCTGGTGGTATGTGGAACGTCGCATAAATCCTCACTGTTACGGAGTTATGGCCATGAGAAGTTGGAGAACCTAGGTTTAGGTAATGGACCCAAGTTTGTTTGATGGATAATGGTATGATTTTTGATATGTTTGTCGGTAATACTATTATATATGAACAGTACATGTCATACCATTTATGGTGGTATGTCGAATCTCACATAACTCCTCACGGTTTGAGAGTTATGGGCTTACGAAGTTGGAGGACCCTCATATGTTGGCTTGAAGCCCCAAAAGGTCAAAGAAGTCAAAGATATTGCAAGGAAGAAATTAGTATTTAAATGATAAAGTAAAGTGACAAAGTCAAGAAGGATTATTTAAATAATAAAGTGAAGTGACAAAATCAAAGAAGATTATTTAAATGATAAAGTGAGGTAACAAAGCCAGGGAGGAATATTTAAATGATAAAGTAATGGAGAACTTTCTAATTATGGAAAGTGGTTAACCCTAAAAATGAGGAAAATAGGTTAAGTGACCTATAAATGGGTTAAGTGACCTAGATATAGGTTAAGTGACCAAGAAATGGTTTAAGTGACCTAGAAATAGGTTAAGTGACCGAGAAATGGGTTAAGTGACCTAGAAGATGGAGAGTATAAATAAGAGGCAAGGCTCTCTCATTTTACATAAAATTTGAGCATATTTAATATATATAGGTGACTGAGGTAACCAAGGGATATCTAAGCCAAATTTCAGAGGGAAGGTGAAGCAAATAAGGCCGGAATTCAAGGGAGGATACATTCTTTTGATGATGCTTTCTAAGGTATGTTATTTACAGGTCATCTCACCATTTCCACAATTAATTTTTTTATAGAATGATTCATACTATGAAATGGCTATTCCATTGAGGAAAAATATCCAAGTATCCATGGTAAAACATTTATCTCATGGGTCATTGTATTGTTGGAATTACACTCCGTGGAAAATAGGCTTTGTGGCTAGTCCTGAAACTAGTCTAAAACAGGTGTTTCAGGTAAAAATGTCATAACTTCTTCATAACAGATCCAAATTCATTAAGACCAAATGTGTTGGTTATAGTACAGTATGTAGTATGTTGTGTAACATTTTTCATATCGATTAAACAAATATTTCATGCAGGGAACTCTCTCCAAGGTCGCTCTCTAGAATAAGACATAATTCAACAAGGTATGCCATTTTTCTATAACGCATTTTCTGAGAGGTTCCAAGTAGTGACACATGGAGGAATTGCATAAAACACACTAAAGAAAATTGTATATCATTTTCAGTTCTTTATTCATTATAGGTACATAGTTATGATTATTTCAAGTTAGGGTTGTTGAGTAATTCAAAACTAGTCATGTGAGACTAAAGAAAAGTTTGATGAAAATGCCAGTCTCTTGTTGGTAAAGTTAATGAAGGTTTGCAAGTATGTGATCATATACACTAGGTCTATTACAAAGTTACAAATAATATTTGGATGATGAAATGGATGAGGTATTTTGGTTGAGGTACATGTTGGGTACATGGTTGAGACAAGTAGTTGATGAGTTGGCACATACATGAGGTGTATAGTTGATGATGTTGGTACATCTTGATGAGTCATAGTTGATGAGTAGTTGATACATGATTGGTACATACTTGGTCCATGGTTGGAGGTACTTGTAAGTATTAATGTTGACACATGGTTTATGAATGATGTAGCATACTTGTATTGGTATATTATTAGAAGCACATATTGATCTTGGTGATGATTATAAGTTGTTGTGTTATGATTGGCTAATGCACATCTTTGAGAGTTTTCTTGGTGATTGATCTTGGTGAGTAGATATAATTTGGTTGATAATATTGATGAGACATGTTGTTGTGATAGGTTTTTTGGACAGGTTGTTGCGACATGTTATTTGTACAAGTTTGGTGCATTTTTGATACACTTGTTCATGGTAAAGGTTGAGGTACAAGTTGTTGCATGGTTGATGCACTTGTTTATGGTAAAGGTTGATTACATGTTGAGGTACAGATTGATGCATGGTTGATGCATGGTTCAGGTTATTGGTACAGGTTGTTTGGTATAGGTTGATTGGTACAAGTTTAAAGTAGTATATCTCTCAATGATAGTGTGGCAGTGGTTCCATAATTCTACTTATACTTCAAGGTTATTTGATGGGGCAAGGACAGGTGGTTGTAGCCAAAGAACATAGGGGCTTGTAGCCTCCTTCTGGTTGTAACCAGAGAATTGGGGAGTTGTAGATTCCCTTAGGTTGTAGCCTGAGAAACTAGGGGGTTGGAGCCTCCTTCCAGTTGTAGCTAGAAAACAAAGGAAGTGTGTGCTTCAATGAATGTAATTATTCAAGACATATAAGTAAAATCATTATGTGGTTTTCTCCTGCATTGGGTTTCAACATAAAACACTAGTGTATTGTGTATCTGTATGATTGTTCATTTGTTCATAGCTTATTTACTCTACAGTTATTGGATGATAATGCTACATTGATATAACACTTGGATTATATGGTTAAAAAGGATTAAATTTCTCTATTACCGATTCACCCCCCTTCTCAGTAATCCAACATGTTTTTCCTTGCAGACAATAGGAAAAGGGAGAAGGCAGAGTGTTTATGAATTGTAGAGGATTGTTTGCAAGTGTGCAATAGTTAGTAGACAAACAAGTGGGTTGTAGGAAAAACTTGGAGGTTGTCTTAGTTGTAGATTAATCAACAAACTTTCCAGGAGGGAAGGAAGAGGGGGAATATGGATAGTGAATTCCATAAGAGTGGTCGAGGAAAAGAGCGCCAGTAGATAAGAAGAGAAGAGATGGATAAAGAGCTTGAGGAGACTCGGGTAGACATGGTGAAGATTATGATGAAGATGCATCATCCCGCATGAGGCTAGAGGTATGAGTGGCCCTTGAAGAAAAAAAGAAAGGTGGCCTATCCAACAATTGTTGGCCAAAAGGCAACAACAAGTACTGAGGAGGTTGTTGAGGTAGGTTGAAACCCCCAATGACATGGAGGAGCAGGTTTGAATTTGCAATTCAGAAGTTGGAGAGAACCTCAATGATGAGGAGGAGAAGAGATCAATTAGAGATATCATGAGATTCCATGAGGGAAGAAATGAAAAATCAAATTTCCGCATGGGAAATGAGAATATATTGGTGGAATATATCATAGAATATCGAGAGGGCAATAGTGAAATCCCATATTTCAGGGTGGGCAAGGGAAATGAGATGAGACTGTCTGAAAGTATCAAGAGCTCAGAGGTGAATTTAGTTTAGCAAGGAGTGTTGAAAGAGGAGGATCATAGGAGCTCTCTGATCATTGGGGGAATCATAATATTTCTACCAATTAGTGCAGCATAGGCTAGTGCACAAATTTTAGGTGCAACGGAAAAAAGACATCCAGTTGTGACTGTCGTAGAGCAGAAGGATAAGATACTAAATTATGCCCCAGTAGTAGAATAAGAGGAGAATTCACATGACATGCTCACTCCATGGGATATGGAGTTGAAAATTATATAGCATTGGATATGCCATCCATACATAGAAGAATACTGCAATAAGGAGACATTCGTGCAAAGTGAAGAAGAATTAAAATTATGTAGCAGCTAGACAAAGCTGGAGTTGCACCAGCACAAGAGGAGGCCGAGGAGTTGGCAGAAGTTAAACTATCATAGGAGAGGATTGAGCAACAACTCAACATTATTGTTGTATAATTGGAGTCTATAGTAGAATGGAAAGCTAATGCCACAAGAGATGAACATTTCATGGGATATCGGGGACATTTCCCCATTTATCTATGTGGAGAAAAGGAGATGCAGTGAAGTAGGTTGCGAAAGAAGAGCCAATGCATTAACTAGTTGGACAAGGTGATAGAGGAGATAAGGAATATGATGTTGGATTCAACATAGAAAGAAGTCAGCATCAAGAGGAGGATGAACATATGAGATCCTGCAGCAACAACAAAAACATGGTAAAGGAGAAGGTAGACAACTCCAAAGAGAGTTTTTGGATCCAAGAGGATTTCAACAGTTTACCAGAGAAGCTCATGATTTTCCCAGTAGTGGAGTATGACGTAGGAGCATATTTCCACCTCAACATGTGCTAGCAATCCAACACATCAACACATGTTCAATAAGGGGAGAGGCATCATCCCTCTCAATTTTCCATTGAATTTAAAAATTCAATGTAATTAAATGTTATTAATTGTTGTAAGGCTCGAGTAAAGCACACCATTTCCTTTGTACAAGATGTAGATAGATTCACCTGTAATAGGATTTGGGTTGTACAAATATTGAGAATTTCCTCATATGTGAAGTTGTACCTGAACATTCATTATAACAATCCTCAGTCAATAGGAGTTGTAATGGTGATAGGATAGCACTTAGGTGGCTTGGAGGGAAAGCGCGTTGAGCTTCCTCTTGTATATATCAATGTAACTTATGCCCAAAAATGGTTGTTGAGAGGATTTTGAATATTGGTAATAGAATCATTGTAAGACAAGGAGAGGATAGAAGACAAGATGGGACCTTGTTACAGTCCATCCTTGTACACATTTGTAGATGACATTCATATTAATTAAAGATAAGTTTTTCCTGCATATGAATCCCTATGTATGGTCCATGATTTTTCTTTGCTTGATGTGAATGTTATATGTTTGTTTTTGTATGTGTATGTTGTAGATATGCATGTATGTTTAAATCCATAGGAGTAAGATAGAATTCCCTGCCTTTATGTGAGTTTTTTTGAAAGTTTTGGGTTCTTTTAGGATAGTGAAAAGAGTGCATAATAGAGTATTGTAAACTTTGTGAAGCCAATGCAAGGACTGTGTGCTTGAATTCTGTTTGGAATTCAATAGGAGAATGTTCCAGGTGGTCTCACTAGAGTAATATCAAACTCAAAAGGAGCCTTAGAGTTACTGAACACTCTAGAGGAAATTTTGTGAAACAAATGAACAGGAGACAGAGTTGTTCAATACTCTATAGAATATGCAAGGGTGCATTGAGAAGGAGGTGCAAGGAGTGCACAGTACCAACATTTTTCTGAAGTGTTGGATAAATTGAGGAGAATATATTTGTTGAACACTCTGGAAGAAAGGGCCTGCAAGGATTTGTAGAAGCCAAGAACCTCTAGGCTCAGATATATCAAGAGGAAGAGGGTTGGGTGACAGGAGGGAACAAAATATTGTCAAAGAGGAAAAGAGAGAGATCCTTTTGGCCATTCAAGGAACATATAAATCTCAGGAGAGTTAGTGTAAAGAGTGGACAAAAACAACTTGTCTCAAGTTCAAAAGCTTAGGAGGATTAGCGGTTTTTAGAAGAGGAGCATAGACCAAGTTACTAGTCTTGAAGAGGAGGAACTCAAAGTAGAAGACCTTCAATATCCTTGAAGGAGTCAAAACATAAAGAGAAATAGTGCCATTACGAACAGAGTCTCAACAAAGAGTGCAGAAGAGGGAGACAATTTTACGTCTTGGACCATGACGAAAGAGAAGGAGCATGCAGAGGGAGACAAAGATATTGTACATCTATAGAAATAAATCTCAGAAGGGATAATGGTTCCTAGAATAACAAGTCGAGACTCAAACAATCAGGATCACAGGAGGATCAAAGGTTGTGTCCTTTGAATCTTTTCAAAGTCCCTCATTAGAAGGGAAGAGTGTAGATAGCATAGGATAAGGAACACAAGTCGTTGGATTGACATAGTTGAGCATTCTAGAACATTATATGTATGTCCAAGAAAACAAAGGAGAGCACACCGGCAGACTAGATCTCAATTGACATATCTTGGCACAGAGGACTGAAAACCATCATATCTGCAGAAGGTGCTCAGGGAATAATAATAGATCCCAGTCATTAGATATGGAATGGAGGCTAAGATATGTAGGATCCAGTGGATCCTACACTCTGGAGGAGGAATTATTCAAAGGAGCTCAAGTTAGAGTTCGATAATCCCATGCCCCCGAAGGACTAGAGGCCTGAACCATCGTATTAGAGGGACACGTGGAAACAGATTGAGCCCTTTGTGGGTTCATTATTCAAGACAAAGAGAAACATAAGGAGGGTAGGAAGGAATCCTGAAGACTGAAGTCCCAAATTCCATCGATACCATTAGTCCAGAGAGCAGCTACTAATGGATTAGAGAGTTCGACATATTGAGGATTGAAAGGTTTCAAGGGGAAAATACTGCCAAGATGTCTGGAGGCCCAATGGTCGAAACACCTTCAATTGTTGATTTCCTTATGGAGATGTGGAGGATGGAGACCTACTCCTCTTGTACGATGCTCGAACGATGTGAATTATGGAGACTAGAGACTTCCCGGAGCCCTGAATCCCGAAAGGGTATGGGCCATCCACATGTCATATTTCAAAACCATCGATCTGTCGACGGGGTGGTTTGGTGGTCCTTCACTCCAGAAGAAGTTGATGTTGATGCATGAAATATATATTCGATCTCGGTCCACTAAAATCCTTTCCAACCATTGATTCAAATGGAGGGTTGTGAACCATCAATCTGTGTTGGCATGTTTGGGACTTCGACAGTTCACGAGTCCAGGGAACTAGAGTATAAATGACCAGAGCCCTAAGCTCTGGAGCCCATGAAATAAAGTGATGTGGATTATATCCTGAAGGGTTTAGCCCCTAGTTTTGAGCTCGGGGTCATGAGAAGGTAGCACCTAACTAGTAGGATCCTACCAGGGATTCGTTTTGTCCAGAATTTAGAGAAAATGTCATGTGGAAATATAAGAAAAGGTCCAAGGAGGACCTTGTGAGTTGATCTAGATCTGGTAATTTGAATATAGTTAGACCGGGAAGTTAGTGGAATGCAGGTGAGGGTGGGGTTCTACATCAGTCAAGATCAACATGGTCTTCTTTCTCTCTTTATTATTCCAATCCCATTGCCTTGGTTGTGGTTTCACTAGATAGTATATAGGTATAGTGGGAATCTAGCTAATCCATTCATGTGCATCTCTAATTAGATGATGAGGCATGTGGTTACCCTAAGAGAGTCATAGTTACTCTCGTCATTTACCCGTTCTTGGTTGAATTTCTTCACTTTAAAATTCAGAGCACTGGGAATAAATCACATTGTGTCAGCATCCAAAAGGACCATCAAAATTCTTTGTTTTAATTAAATAGTTAGATTCCCCTTGTCCAAACCATCTCCGACTCAACTTTTATAAGGTTATATATTAATTATATTAATTATATTATATATTTTTGTTAGGAACCAAATAACAATATAGCATAGAAAAACCCCAGAATAAGTACTCAATGCCTTGAAAAAGAAAGAAATTTAGATAATAAGCCTCTTCGAGGGGGAAACACACAACATAAATTTTCAAATACAAGATGATTCCAAATGAAAATGTCTCCTTGGTATATATAGGATACTAGGAGGTACAATTACAACTAATGGACACAAGCCAACGTAAATAAAATAACATTACTAATGTAATATGCCCCAATTAAGGGGTAATGTGCCACTATTTAGGGCTTAACATGCCCCTCCCCTTGAGACAAGTCTTGTCCACAACTCTTGAGTAACTTTGGATGCTTCTATATAAAAGACTCATCTTCCCAAGTGGAATCTTCAGTCGGTAGTTTCCTCCATTTAATGAGATACTTTGAAATGGACCTATTCATCAGCTGGCGAATTCTTGTGATAGTGATGGTTTCAGGCTCCAATATGATTTTTCCTTCCTAATCAAGTTATAGAAATACAGTTTGAACTGTGATATTGTCACCTATAACCTTCTTTAAGCATGAAACATGGAAAACTGGGTTTACTCGTGAAGATGTAGGCAAATCTAGTTGTAAATGTGTTGAACCTGCACATAATAGATCTAGCTAAACAATAATACACACATTTGCAGAGAGAATTGGAAAATGAAGAAGAAGGAGAGAAAGGATAGAAGAATTCTCATTAACTGTTGTGAATAATGAATAGTTTACACATGATATACTTTGTATATCTCAATGAGTTCGCACTGAGGTGAACCAATGCACCATAGTGGTGGTTTAGAGTGATATGGACACACACTAGTAGTTACGGGAGTGAACTACTGCCTAGTCTAGTCTCTTAGGCAGTTACGGGAGTGAACTGCCACCTAGTTGAGTTAACTAGTGAAGTAGTCTTCAGTTAACTGACTGAACAAAGAGTAGTGAGGAGTTAACTTGGGGAATCACGGCTAATGGGCTAATTTGGTGATGATCTCAAGGAAATTTTGAATTAGCATGGTGATGATCCCAATGAAACATCTAAACTCAACTCAACTAGTCAAACTGAAGTGTCAACTGAAAGAGAATATTCTCCAGGTGGAATATTCTCTCCTAAAATATAGGAGACTGGATAATGACTAATTATGACTAATAAACAAGGAAAAACCTTAGGAAAAAGAAATCCTAGGTGTGTGTGAAGTAACTCCAATACCGCCCCTGAACATCACTATGGTGAAAATAAAGAATGGGTACCGGTAACAAGGCCATGTTAGGTACCCAAATACAAAAGATACACTGAAAATAAAGTGAGGAAAGAGGGAAACCCTCATGGGCTCATGGGAAAAAAACCCTCCTCAAGGTACAATGTATGTAAACATAAGAACTACATTTGATAGGCAACTGTGTCCTTCACTCCAAGATGACCTCACAAATAGTGAAACTTCTGCTCAGTGAAGGTCCTGGAAAAGATTTATGTCATTTGTTCTGCTGAAGGGAAGAATTGTAAGTCGATGATCCCCTTGTGTATGAAGTCCCAGATGTAGTTCATGTGGATCTCGATGTGCTTCATGTACTACCTCTGAACTGGATATTTGCATAACTTCAGAGTGATCTGGTTGTTACACCAGATGATAATTGGCCGCTGAAACTGAATTCCCAACTCAATGAGAAAATGTTGTAGCAACATAGCCTGAATGGTTATGTTGACTACCCCTCTGTACTCTGCCTCGACTAGAGATAGAGAAATGGCATCTTGCTTCTTTCTCGACCAACAGATAGGCTCGGAACCAAGACTGAGTGAGTAACCATATGTGGACTTGCAATCAATGCTATCACCAGCCTAGTCGAAATCAGTAAACCCGATGAGATCTAATGTAGAGTCTGCTTCATAATGAATTCCAAAGGTGATGGTGCCCTGTACGTATTGAAGAATACACTTTGTATCTTTTCAATGTACCTCATGCAGCTCTTGCATGAACCTGAAAACTATGCAAACTACATATGAGAGGTCTGGTTTGGAGTATGTGAGATACAAAAAGCTCCCCACTAGCTTTCTATACAGTGTGTTGTCAACCAGTGGATTCTCCCTACCATCCTCAAGTTTGAATCCTGATAGGAAGGGAGTCAGAGCAGACTTACAGTCTGTCATGTGAAATCTCTCAAGAAGATCTCATGCATACTTGGCATGATATAGTTTGATGCTTGATGCATCTTGACTGATCTGGAGTCCAAGGAAGAATTGTAGCGGACCCATGTCCATCATCAAAAACCTGTCATGTAGAATCCTCTTGACTGCAGCAATCACTGAAGTCAAGCACTTGGTGATCAACAAATCATCGACATACATAACTAAAAGTATAATTGAATCAACCGTATTGAGCATGTAGACATTTAGGTCTGACTTGCAACATACAAAGTTCTTTGACAACAGGTAGGGATCTATATTGGCATACCATGCCCTCGGATCCTGCTTGACAGACCAAAGATGAGTCTTGCATAAATCCCTGGGGCTGCTCCATGTAGATCTCCTCAGAGAGATCACCATGAAGAAATTCATTCTTCACGTCCATCTGATGGACTTCTGATACCTTGGTTTCCACAATGGAAAGTGCCAATCATATGGAATCCATCTTCTCTACTAGAGAGAAGGTCTCATCATAGTCAATACCATGAACCTATTGAAATCCTTTGGCGACAAGCCTACCTTTGTATCTATTGATCTGTCCATTCGTTGCGCTCTTGGTCCTGTAGACCCATCTGCATATGAAAAGTTTCCTCCCAGAAGGAAGGGGAACTACATCCCAAGTTTGGTTCTCGAGAAGGGAGTTGTACTCCTACTGCATGGCAAATTCCCAAAATGGATTTCCAGCAGCCTCACCATAATACTGTGGATATGAAGATTGAACCAAGAAAATATGCCTGGAGGGAAATGGTTCATTGGCAGTGAGTGTAATAGGAGGTTCCTCGAAATCAGACTGAATCCTCCTAGTATTGACTGGATCACCAACGAGATCCCCTCCATCCTAAAGAGTAGTTTGTGCCCATTTGGGCCTCTTCTCTAGCTCTACAGCTGCATCTGGATGCTCTGACTCTACATCTAATTGTAATAAATCTGAATCATCTGATTCCTCTGAATCATAACTCTTGTCTAAAGAGGTGTCAGCATGTGCATGTTCATCATCTCGTATAGGTGTAAGAATGAAGGTGTCTGCATGCGGTTGTTGAGGTGCATGCATAACACTTTCCTCGAATTGGGAACTATGCTCAATGATGAGCCAGTCTGAGGAAAGATCAATAAGATGATATCCCTTCACACCATCGGGATATCCAACAAAAATTCACTCAGTGTTATGTGGATCAAGTTCCATCCTCTTTTCAGAGGGAATCTGGGCCCATGCACGAGAACCAAAAATACGAAAGTGGGTCACTTTTGATTTGAGGCTGCTCCAAGCCTTGTAGGGGGTCTTATCCTTGACAGATCTATGGGGAGATCTATTTTGGATTTATGTTGCACATTTAAGTGATTTGACCCATAGTCTCTATGGTAGTGACTTTGCATGAAACATGCAATATGCCATCTCCTTTAGAGATCGTTTTTTCTGCCCAACAACTCCGTTTTGCTGCGGAGTATAGGGAACTACATGCTACAACTCAATACCTGCCTCATGGAAAATATTGTGGATCTCATGATTCACATACTCTCCCCTATTATCAATTCAGAGGCCTTTGATATTTTTTCCAGACTATGTCTCAACCAAATCTTTGAAATATTTGAGGTGTTGAAAGACCTTAGATTTTTTCTTAAGAAAGTAGATCCAAGTAAAACATGAGAAATCATCAACAAAAATGGGAAAAAACCTCACTTTGTTTATGGATGGATGTGGAAAAGGACCCATAAGGTCACTTTGGATCATATCTAAAGGTGCAGAAGCTCACTGAGACTTTACTTTGTCAAATTTCTCTTGAGGGTGTTTCCTGAGAACACATCCCTCACACACTCCCTTGGAGAAATGGATGTATGGTAAACCATCAAATAATTTGTGTTGGATAATTTGTTCCATGTATCTAAAATTCAAAAGTCCAAACCTTTTGTTCCATATCCTACTACTTTCATCAGCATGAGTAAGCAGTAAAGCAGAATCAGGTTCAATGAATTCAGAAAAAGTATACAATCTAGACTAATGATTTACCTCACTGGTAGAAACCCTAGTGTTGGTTTGGATGTCATAAATATCCATAGAATTTGGTGTGAAGATGAATTTATTTCTGGTTCTGGAATTCATCATCTAATATATAGAAATAAGGTTGACAAAAATTTTGGGAACATGCAACACGTTCTTGAAGCTTCCATTGGTGAGCTCAATCCTTCCTTTGTCGGTGGCTTCGACATAAGAGTTGTCCCCCATAAAAATAGGAGGACCTTTTCATGCATCCAATGAATAATAGGCTACTTTTGAGGCAACCATGTGATGTGATTCTCTTGAATCTATGATCCAAGCATCGAGAGAGGAGTTGATTGCAATCAAGGCATGGCTAGAATTGCCTTTCTTGGAATTCAGATCTTCTAGCTTCTTCTTCTTGGCACCCTTGGGGATGTGATCTCCAAGGTTGTTTTCATGAAGTATTTGAGATGTCAGATCTATTTGTTTTTTCATGCATGTGGATTCTGGATGGAATCCTTTGTCAAAGTATGTGCATTTCTCTCCTTTTCTTCCCTTTTCTCCTTTGGATCCGGAGGCATCATTGAAGGGTTTTGTGTACCCTTCCTTCCTCACATGTGCATGAGCTTTCCACTTATATTTATATTTATATTTCTGATAATTGTGGCTGCCATCATGCATAGTCAGTGCATGCACCCTTGGGCCTTTGATTGCGCCTATGTTGATGAGCTTGGTTTTCTCTTGTGTAAGGGATTCGATAAAGTCCTCAAGAGAAGGCATCTTCCAGGTGGCTCTAGAGGAAAATATGAATGTATGGAATGTATATAGAAATATAGAGAATTCAATATCAATCTTGGAGAGAATGGTGAGAACCATTTGTTTCTCCTCCTTCGATTTATCAACGCCGCAATCTTTGAGTTGCGACAGTAAATCCTTGAATTTCATAAAGAAATATTGGATATTCTCAAAGATTTTTGGATCTAATGTGAGAATATCCACCTCCAGCATGTGTCCCCTCATCTCATCTTGTTTTCCAAATATCCTTTCCAATATGGTCTAGGCTTCATTGGAAGTATTACAGGAAGATATATGAAAAAGGAGATTGGGAGAAATAAGACTACAAATTGTTCTGAGTGCCTCATCCATCCGATTTAAGTACTTGGATTTTTCTAGGGCTGATGTCAGCTCTGTATCTGTATTCATGGTTAACCTATGAAACCCTTTGTATCATATATGTATGTATATTTTCTCCTTCTAGGAAAAATAGTTGTAAGGTGTAAGAATGAATTCTTTTTGGAATTCCATCTTTCCGATATCTTCAATCTTTTGTACCTTCACAAATTTTTGGTGTAGATTTTTCTTAGTAGTCCATCGGCTCTGATACCATGTAAATGTGTTTAAACTGCATAGAATATATCTAGCTAAACAATAATACACACATTTTCAGAGAGAATTGGAGAAAGAAGAAGAAGGACATAAAGGATAGAAGAATTCTCATTAACCCTTGTGAATAATGAATAGTTTACACATGATATACTCTGTATAGCTCAATGAGTTCACACTGGAGGTGAACCAATGCACCATAGTGGTGTTATAGAGTGATATGGACACACACCAACAGTTACGGGAGTGAAATCCCACCTAGTCTAGTCTCGCAGGAAGTTACAGGAGTGAACTACCACCTAGTTGAGTTAACTAGTTAACTAGTCTTCAATTAACTGACTGAACAGAGAGAAGTGAGGAGTTAACTCATGGAATAAAGGCTAATGTGTCAGTTTGGTGATGATACCAAGGCAAGGTCGAATTATCATGGTGATGATCCCAATGCAACATCTAAACTCAACTCAACTAGTCAAACTGAAGTGTCAACTGAAAGAGAATATTCTCCAGGTAGAATATTCTCTCCTAAAATATAGGAGACTGGATAATGAATAATTATGACTAATAAAGAAGCAAAAAAACTTATGAAAAATAAATCCTAGGTGTGTGTGAAGTAACTTCAACACCAGTTTGTATGCCATAGTACCAATATTTTGTAACACCTTATAAGGGCCATAGTACTTTGGTGATAAGTTATTATCCTTCTTGGCTTGCTTGAGGAACATCTTTTTGTATGGTTGTAGTCTTAAAAACACCCAATCCCCTACTTCAAAACTTCTTTCACTACAATGTTGATCTACTTGTTGTTTCATGCGATTTTGTGCCATGGTCAGGTTTTCCTTTAAGATTCGGAGAACTTGTTGTTGATGCTCGATGTGATCTTCCACTCCTTGAACCTTAGATTTTTATTTTAAAGAATAAGTAATGGAAGGAGGGTGGTATCGATAGAGTACCATAAATGGTGTCATTTTTGTTGCAGTATGAAAGGAAGCATTATACCACCATTCTTCCAAGGGTAACCATTTGAACCATTGATTTTTTTATCAGAGACAAAGCAATGAAGGTAGCCTTCCAGACATTTGTTCACTATCTTGGTTTTTCCATCAGATTGAGGATGATAGGATGAGATATGAGCCAATTAAGTACCCAAACAAGAAAATAATTTTGTCCAAAAATTTCTAGTGAATATGGGATCTCTGTCACTTACAATAATATTTTGGATTCAATGTAGCTTTTGAATTGTCTCCATGAATTTGGTGACAACCATATTGGCTTTGAAGGGATAAGAGAGAGCACAAAAGTGTGTGTACTTGGTCATTATATCAACAATAAACATGATGACACTCTTTCCTTCAGACTTTGATAACCCTGTGATGAAATCCTTGGAAACCTCCTTCTAGCGTTCACCTGGGATGGCTAATGGGTGTAAAAGACCTAGGGTCTTAATTGTTTCCACCTTATTTTGTTGGCAAACCAAACATTCTTCCACAAACCTTTGAACATCAGTTTTAAGGCCATCCCAAAAAAATTCCTTCTTGACCCTATGGTATTGTTTTAAAAATCTTGAGTGCCCTCCTACCAGAGAGGTGTGCAATTCCAATAGTACCTTTTGTTTTAGTTGGGAGTTCTTACATAAATATAAGCAATCGTTGTGCCATAGTGAATCATTTTTTCATGTAAATGTATATGATGCACTAGAATCCTACTACAACCTTTGAATGAGAGTCCACAAGTTTTCATCATTCTTCCATTCATCCCTTGCTTCTATTATCCAATCGGGTTGGATGATTGAGATAGCATAGAGAAAGGCCTCAACGTCTTCATCCTTTCTTGAGAGTGCATCTACCACAACATTTTTGTTCCCTTTTTAAGAGATGATTTCAAAATCATAACCCAATATCTTGGTCACCCATTTTTGTTGTTCTTTTGAAGATAGTCTTTGTTCCAAGAGGTATTTAAGACTATCATGATTTTTTTTTACCTTGAAGTTCCTACCTATTAGGTAAGGGCGCCATTTATTCAATGCATGTAGTATTTCCATCATTTCCTTCTCATAAATGGGTTTTTGTAAGTCCTTTCCCTTAAGTGGCCGAATTTCAAAATCTAGGGGCCTTCCTTCTTGCATTAGAACAACACCAATTCCATTTCTCGAGGCATCACGTTCCACAATAAAGGTTTTTGTGAAGTCTAGAGTGGTCAAGACATGAGATTTACACATCACCTCTTTAAGTTATTCAATATCTTTATTTTCCTCTGGATTCCATGAAAATGCATCCTTCTTAGTTAGAGTTGTTAAAGGTGTTGTTATTCTTCCATAGTTCCAAACAAACTTGCGGTAGTAACTTGTCAAACCCAAAAATCCTCTAAGATTCTTCAATGTTTTGGGAATCGGCTAGTCCATCATGGCCTTAATCTTGTTAGGGTATACCTTGAAAGCTTCATGAGATATAATATGACCCAAATAATCTACCTCCTTAACCCCAAAGAAACATTTGGATGGTTTGGCATATAGTTGTTTCTCCTTTAGTAGTTGTAGCACCTTGTCAACATGTCGCAGATGATCCTCCGAAGACTTTCTATTGATTATTATATCATCAAAAAATACTAACACAAATTTTCGAAGGAAGGGATTGAAAATGGAATTCATCAACACTTGGAATGTGGAAGGTGCATTTGTAAGGCCAAAGGGCATGACCAAAAATTCATAATGGCCTTCATGAGTTCAAAATGTTTTTTTTGGGATATCTTCTTCCTTCATTCTAATATGATGATACCCTAAACAACGATCCAACTTTGTGAAATATATTTCTCCATGTATTTCATCTAACAATTCATAAATGATGGGAAAGGGAAACTTATCTTTAATATTGGTCATGTTGATCTCCCTATAATCTAGACACATACGCCATCAGCCATATTTTGTGAGTACCATTACCACCAGTGCAAAGTAAGAAATTTGGTTAGGTCTAATAATTCCATCCTCTAACATTTTGTTAACCATACAGTCAATTTCACTCTTCTGGGCATAAGAGTATATGTACAGGTTGATGTTAGGAGGAAAATCCTAGGAATTAGGTGAATAGAATGATCGTGATTTTGAGTGGGTAGAAGACCTTTGGGAATATCTTCAAATACTTTGGAATTATTATCAATGATCCCTTGGAGATATAGAGGAATAGATGTCTTAGATGTTTGAACATATAGTGAGAATAGTTGTGCAATTACACCTTGATGCCCCTTTTTCAATAATTTTTTCATGCCATTAGAGATTATCACCTTACTGGGTTTCCCTATGATACCTCTTAACTCAATTTCTTTTCCTTCCAATGAAAATTTCATGAAACGTTCTTGAAAATTAAAAGACATTGTTCCTAATGATTGTAACCATTAGATTCCTAGTACAACATCAACAACACCCATGGGTATAAAAATAATTGGACTATTCATTACACATTCCCCCATAGTAAGATTGATCTTATTGCATTTTCTTGAGCAATTGATAGTTGCTCCATCTGCAATCATTACTTGAAACTCTGGCATTGGATATACAAAGTGTTAGCACTAGAAGTCACCTCCAGATTGCATTGGAGGTAAGCCTAGTACCCATCAGTTTTTATGTCACAATGAATAATTTAAAGAGGTAAAATGGGAGCAGACTCAAGAAAATATCATTTTAACTCAACAATGCTAGACCAACATGCACAAGCAATTGAGGTATTAATCGAACTTCGGTAAGTAAGTTGTAGTAAATTTAGTAGGAGGAAGAACTGGTAAGGAGAATGTAGAGGTCTTCTATGGAAATCCATTCTTCTAGCAGCCTAAGGAATAAAAACTCAGAAAACAAGATCCTCTTGGATTCGAAGTTTTAGTCAACTGAAGAGAGTTAAAACATAACTGCGATCAAACATACATTGCAACAAAGCTATAACAATCCATGTGAATCCTTCAATAATGGACACTATCATAGGAAAATAAGATGGAAATAGAAGATGAATTTTATTAAAAAAGAATTCTCAAATCAAGTTACATAACTAGAGAACCAGAGCTTCATTAAAACTTTACAATACGAGAGCTTAGCTCAACCATCGACCGTTACAAAATATCAAAATGACTCCTATATACTAAAAAAAATTTGCCAAAACCAACAGAGGCATGCTCAAGCTTCTCATCCAATGCCATACATTTGTGTGTTCTCTGGAAGACTACAGATGAAATATTTTGTCATACGCGAGCTTCTATTAGATGCAAGATTTTGTCAAACACAATCATTTTTTAGTAGGGACCTGCAGAAGAGTCAACTTGCAAACAATCCTTCTATCTTTCCACTTAAGTGGTGGGACGAGGTTTCACCAAACTTCCTCACCTTCATTAACTATCTCCATTGGGAAATCAATGAGATTAAATTCCCAGGGGGCGACCACGTGGTGCTCTCGGATAGGACACCATATAAACATGTGATTACAGGGCTGCTAAAAGGTTGTTTGGTTTCATGCCATTTTTGAGCCCACAATCCACCACTTCTTGCCACATAGTCCTTTTCCCAAACCAAATTTTCAATTGTGGGAATGCTCAAGAAAATTATCGCCCGAGAATTTTGCATCCCCACAATGAACTGTGGTCATATATCTAGTCTTGATCTAAGATCTGGGTGTACCCACTAGATTTAACACCACTGCCAAGCTCAACCACCCACCAACTTTAAAATCTGCCAAACTGTGCCTTGTCTAGGGGGACACTACTTTTGGATTTGAACAATAATACCTCCCGGAGGATGATTTGATGATGTGTGGCCTCCAGAGATCGATGGATGAGATCTCATCAGGTCTTCAGGCTTCAGGAAAATCAAACCTCAAACCTCCTCTATCTTCAACTTCTTTTACCTGGAGCTATGGATCTATTGATGCATGGACCAATCGATGGATGGTCGAGATTCACTTTGGGCCTTTGGCACTTCTGGCTTTGGCCACTTTGAAAAACAACTTTAACAATATTTTCAACCCTCAATTTTCGTGAACCACCGATATGATATCCTCAAGAATGTTCATTGTTGAAGATGATCTCTCCTATTGCTTTCATTTCAAGCTAAAAATGGATTGCTCTAAACATTGCGCTTTGACGTTTCTTGTGCAGGTCGTGAACTTGGACAACCTATTCCCCTTGAAAACTATATGTGATAACACAAATCAATTGAGAGATTTCGCTAATCTATAGTGAATGAAATTATGAGTACTACCAGAATCAATTAGGACTATTACCTTTTTCTTTTTGATATATCCTTCAATCTTGAGGGTTTTAGGAGTGCTAATTGCATCCAATGCATTACACAATATCATGGGACTCAACTCTTCAGAATAAATCACTTCTACATTTTCATATTGAGATGGTTCTCGTTGTTTTTCTTGTTCTTCTTCCTCTTCATAATCTATGTAGAATAATTTTTTCTCACCACACTTATGTCCCTTATTGTACTTGTTGTCACAATTAAAGCATAAACCTTTTTATTTTCTTTCCTCCAATTGTTGAGGTGTCAACCTTGTAGGTTGAGGTGTTTTAGAAGAAGGAGTAGCATTCTCTTCATAGATGTTAGGAGTGGTTCTTCTAGTAGCCATAGCCATCTTTTTACTTTCAACATTTCTTTCCACCCTAAATGCATTCTCCAATGATTTGGGTTCTGAAAGGCGAACCTCATGTTGAATAATATCCCTTAAAGTTCCTATGAATACATCAATCAAGTGATCATCTGGAATATGTGTTACCTTTATTTTCAATCTTTGGAAGTTCTCAATGTGCTCTGTAACTGAACCCTTTTTCTTGAGATTTATCAATAATCTAAAGAAGGTATTTCTCCTTCTATCCTCATAGTGTGCTATCATTTCTTCCATGAAAATTATCCAAATGACGAGTGATTTGCAAGAACAAAGCCATCGATACCACATAAATTGATTTTGTTCTAAATATAAAGAAGAAATTCATACCTTTTGTGTATGTGGCACATCATGTATATCAAATAATTTCTCCATCTGAAGTATCCATGTGATTGGGTCCTTGCCATCAAAATTCCTCATATCAATCTTAAGAACGTGGTTGGTCTTCAACCCAAAGTTGAATTTTCTCCATTCTTAATTCTTCTTCCTTGTGTCCTCATTATGAATTTCATGGGATACATTTTCACTTTCAGGTTTCCTCTCTATTAGGAATTTTTTCAATCCTTTCATGATCTCCCTTTTTAAACCATCCATCATCCCTTTTAGTTTATCTTTTGTTACCATCTTCTTTTGTAAATCATTTATGTCCCTACGCATTTCTTCATCTTCATAAAGAGTCCAAGTAGGACTATCTGGATGCTTATTTGGTGTATAAGTTCCCTTTTTGGTGGCATGTTGGCCAAGTATCACTTTCAAACTTTGATTTTGAGGTGGTTCTGCTAGAAAATATTTCTTCTATTGTATCTCCAAAATTTCGCCCCTTCTGGGTATGAAAAATTCTTTTTTGTAGTTATCTAATATTTATTCTCTGCAATTCCATAGGTCTGATCAAAATTGGATGTGCCAAGTGGAATGTATGGTAACTTCCTCATAACTTGCTTATTTTTTGCCTTTCTAGGAGATCTCACTTGTATAACATGCCCCCCACACAATAATTGATATAAAATTTTGAAAATTATACTAGAAATACTATAGATTGTCTAGTATCCAATGCAACTAGTCTCACTCCATTTCGATACTCTAGGAGTAATTTATGATTCTTTTACCTGAAACACATTCTTGAGACTAGTCAATAGGACTAGTCATATACCCTATCTGCCATAGGGTGTATCTACAAATTTAAGATAACCCAGAAGATGATTTTTTTCTCACATATACTTCAATAATTTCTGTGAATATACTGTGGATTTCAAAGTCTGAAACGTTACAGAAAATAGTTTATAATGAAAATTCTGTGATGAATCAATTCAGGAAGATTCCAAAACCCTATATTACACATGTTGTATATTCAAATATATAAGGCATCTGGATCTGAAATTTGAACCCAACATACCTTGATCCATTTACTAAATATCCTCTAAGCGGTTCCTTCTAAAATTTCCTAGAAAAAAAATTATGATGAATATTCCAAGGTGTCTCAGATGTAGTATCAAAACCCCAAGAGATTGTGTTTTGATACCATATGTTAGGAACCAAATATCAATATAGCATAGAAAAACCTCAGAATAAGTACTCAACGCCTTGAAAAATTGATAAATTTATATAATAAGCCTCTTCGAGGGGGGAACCTCCTTATACACCACATAAATGTCCAAATACAAGATGATTCCAAATGAAAATGCCTCCTTGGTATATCTAGAAGACTAGAAGGTACAATTACAACTAATGGACCCAAGCTGACATAAATAAAATAACATTACTAATGTAATATTCCCCAATTAAGTAGTATGGTTCCACTATTTAGGGATTAACAATGTTAATTAGATTAATGATATTAAGGTTATATAATAATTATAATAATTATATATAGAACAATTATAAAATTCATATAACAAAACAAAAAACTAAAAAACAATATAATACAATTATTATATATATATATATATATATTATAACATAATAAAAACTTAAAAAACATAAAAAAAAATCAAAACATCAACATTCAAGTTCCACAAAACAAAAAACCCAACAATAAACTCCCCCTTCCCGCACCTGTGCCCACTCATAGAAGCTTGTAGTTGGGGGACGTAGAGTTCCCAAACCTTGATACAAAGACAAAGGAAGGGAGAACCCACGACCAAGGGGTATTTTTTCAGAGAAATAGAGACAATCTAAAACCTGTCAGATCATGACCTTTACTAAGCTCAAACATTGGTATTGTAGGGAAATCCCATGCCCATTCAAATCTTGTAGTTGGAGGACATAGAGTGCCAAAACCCTACAACAGAGATAGAGAAAGAGAGAACTCGTGGACAAGGGGGATTTTATCAGATAAGGAGAGATAGCAGAGGGAGACAATGACATCAAGAGTCAAGAACGAGACAACATCAGGGACAAAGTGACCAAGGGGGATTTGATCAAAGAACCAACAATGCCTCTGCCAAAATTGGTATGCTTATCTATGAAGTCATGCATTGATTCCCCCTTCCTGCTACCTTTCCAAGATATAATGTATTGTATCAACAATTTGAGGATGGAAATTATACTTTGAAGCCAATCAATGTCAATTTTGAAAAATATTTA
>ML785355.1:608087-620919 GCA_009831015.1 Picea engelmannii | reverse complement strand
GTCCCAAGACACAGGAGGAGATAGAATACATGTCCAGGGTCCCATATTCATCAGCAGTTGGCAGCTTGATGTATGCAATGGTTTGCACAAGACCAGATATTGCACATGCAGTGGGAGTTTTGAGCAGGTATATGAACAATCCAAGTAAAGAACATTGGGAGGCAGTAATGTGGATTCTCAGGTATTTGAGAGGTACTACTACACATGCATTATCTTTTGGAGGTTCAGACACTTTTCTACAGGGATATGTTGATTCAGATATGGCAGGTGATAAAGACAGCAGGAGGAGCACCACAAGGTATGTTTTTACTATAGGTGGAACAACAGTAAGTTGGATTTCAAAACTGTAAAAGGTTGTTGCACTTTCAACAATAGAGGTAGAGTATGTTGCTTCTACAGAGGCTAGTAAAGAGATGATTTGGTTACAAAGCTTTATGGAGGAATTGGGAAAGAAGCAGGAGAGAAACAGGTTGTACTGTGACAGTCAGAGTTCCATTCACCTTGCAAATAACTCATCCTTCCATTCGAAGACTAAGAATATACAGTTGAGGTACCACTTCATACGATCTGCCTTGGAAGATGGACAATTGCAGCTAGAAAAGATACACACTAGCCAAAATCATGTTAACAAAGGGAGTAACCAGGGAGAAACTGAGTTCCTTATCAGTTTCAGTTGATCTTCAAGAATGAATATGAAAATGAGAAATTTGCCAGGTCCAAGAAGGTTCAGAGTCCAGCATATACAGCAGCGGTGGATTTTTTGAGATCAGTCTCCAAGTGGGAGATTGTTGGTTGTGGAGCCTGATTATCTTCCTGATTTATAGGTCTTTTACTTTCAACCGTGTTTATACCCCATGAAGTATGTACACTCTTCCACGTGGGGGAGTGCAGAGGGGGAGTACCCCCTCTGTGGGGTCCGGGGGAAAGTGGGCCCCCAACGAGGGTTCGGGGGCGAAGCCCCCAAAGCAAAAATTGCCTTGTAAAAGTATATTGTAATTTCATTGTAAATCTAGACCATTCATTATAAGGTCGTAGATCTAACAATAGAGATTATGTTAGGGTTTTTTTCCCTAAAAGGAAACCCTCTTTTATGAGGGAAATGTATCGTGGCTATGGATGGTGGTGAATATTGTATTTTGAGAGAGGAGACTGTGAGAGAAAGAAGAGGAAGTTACAAGGGGTTTTGTTGTAGGTTGTATCCCTTCATTTGCTGGATAATAATAAAGGAAAGACCTGGAAATTTCTCTGGTGGAAGTAGCCCACACTGGGTGAACCACGTAAATCTATGTCTCTCTTGTATTGTGTGTCTTCTGTGTTTTGTTTCTGCATTTGTTTTATTTTATTGCTTCGCGGTCCTGTTTTTCTAACACAAAATTCCTCTAATATAAGTGATTCAAAGAAATAACACTTTGATTACATATTAGGGAACCTTTTTTACTTTACATCCTTTAATGAAAAAAATAATTTGGCACCTTGAAGTGGTGAACCATTCATAGAGCACAACCAAAAGAGTTGTTGGCCCTAATATTTTGTGTTACTACAAGGGGATATGGCATTATCTGCTCAATAAAACTCGATAAGTTGGAAACAAATAAAACTAAATATCTCATGTCATTAGGGGATATGGCGTTATCTTCTCAATAAACATTATAGGTTGGGTTCAAAGAAAACTAAATATCTTATGTACATACATTTGAATCTCCACTTTATCTCCATAAGGTGATGCAGGAGCACTATTGGAAAGCGTACAGAGGTAGGACCATTCAACACATGAGAGTTCTCCTAGAACTTCAATGTGGGCAGTTCAACTGATTTTGAGATCCACCTCCACTCAGTGTCGAAATTCACCTTCGGAGGCACGCTTGAACCGGTGCTGGATTTTTCCCTTCGCAGCAAGTTTTTGAAATTGTAAACAGAGCAGAAGTTTCCACTTTGGCTCCGGAAAGAGACCGATCTTAGATAGTGTAGGATGACGTTAGAGTATGCAAGTAGCCAGGGGAAACCCTAGGAAAATTTTGAGTTATGTAAAATTTTGTAAGCCCAGTTAGCGACAGTAGGAAGAGGAAGAGAGGAGAGAGTTGTAATATAGAGAAATTGACTATAAGAGAACTGCGAGTGAGTAGGAAATATCAATGTTTGAATTGTTGTAATTTTAGATGTATTATGTATCCAGTAGGCACTTGTGAATAGAACAGAATGGAAAATTTACCCAAATGTGTGATGTTTGGACTGTGTGCATTTTCCCTGCTATTTTATGTTTTATAAACAAGCGAATGGAACTGTAAGGTTTTAGCAGTTTCTATTGTTTTTGTTCATTGTGAGCTCTGCAAGGTGTGCATCGAGGAAGAGAGAAATGTCATGGACCTGAGTTATCGAAATCCCTTAGATGCAAGGAGTGCACAAGAGATCAACATCTGAACCAGACAAATCTCAAGAGGGATAATACTTTGGAAAGTGTTGTCGAGACCAGGAACTGATTCCCTGGAAGAAGTGAAGACCGAGTCTTCAGAGACTTAGAAAATCTCCTAAGTCTGAAGCGAGTAAAAGATCAGGAGGAAGAACACCATTGAGCATTGGATTGTGGTGGAAATGCTTGCTGACCATCTGATTTGAGGAAGGAGCACATGATTTAACCCTACATAGATCTAGGAGAAGAGTTTGAATATTTGAATGAACTTGTGCCCTGATTTTGTGAAATGAGAAATCCCGAAGGAACAAGTGCCGAGACATTTCGGCATTTTTTGGTTCGGTAATTCGGCATTTTGAGACCCGAGAGTTTGAAGGGACAAGAATCATTACAGTCGGGATCATGAAATCCCGAAAGAACGTAAGTCATTGGATCGAGGGGAGCTCATAGCCATCGATCTCAACAAAGGAGAAATTTCAGAATTCGTGGAATCATAGGACAGGAGGAACGACTGTTGGTTGTTCGCTCGAGTCTCAAAAAGATGAAATTAGTGGGAAACAGGTGGCGTGTACTCATCACATTGGAGAAGTCAATCTCCGTTGACATTTCGGGTTTCAAGTACCATGATTTGGAAAGGTAGTGGTTCTTGTCTTTCAGAATCCCAAACCGTGAAATCTCATTTCGATCGGGACGGTCGATCCTAGGGATCGTTGTGAGTTGTTGATCAGACACTGGGTGTTGTTGGGAAATAATACCCTACGGACTAGCAAGCTAGGGTTAGACTTGCATGCAAATCATGACCTTAAAGAAAACACTTTTAACCTATCACCCCAAAAATCAAACCCCTTTTTCACATACAAGCATGGAAAGGACCTACCAACCTTTTTACTGATGTTTGGTGTAGATCCTCCATTGTGCTTTGTCCATTTTCTTGCGTTGCTCCTTCCAAAGACAATCCTGTAATCAAGACAAAACACTACACATGCATGCTATTTTTCTACTTGAGGGTTAGAGATTAAGCATAAATCGAATAAAACACATATAACTCATGCATTGGGATGGGAAAAGTATTCTTTATTATTTTCAAGATGAATCAACTTACAATCAATGATGAGACCGGCCACCATTCCTTGATCCTGATCCTGGGCTCCTCCTCTTCTTTGTCCTCCAACTGCTTTGCTTTAATTCTCCTTGAGCTTGAGGAAAGGCTAAAGGGTTGGGACAAATGGATTCGGCAATTGGGCAGAGTTTCTTCGCTATATTTTTCCTCCTTTCAAATAGTACCCCTACCCCTTCTTTTATAGGCTAGAAGGAGCTAGGGTTTTGGACGAACTCTCGACCATGCATGGTTGGGAGTTTCAGTTAACTGACCCATAGCTTTTTGTCCCGTCGGCAACTTTCCTGTTTTTTTGCTTTGTTAGGTAAACGTGGGCTGTAGTAGGCTAGCCAACGTTCCAATGTGTGCAGTAGTAGGCCTGCCAGCATTCCAACGCATGTAGTAGAGGGTTAGGGCATGTGCCACTTGATTTAAGAGGATTTTCAAGAGTTTATTCAGCATGGCTTTAGCAAGGAAGAGATATGAGTTGGCCTGATGCCAGGTAAGCATGTGTGGTGCAATTTAGGGTTATAACACCGGGACATTTCATCGTTTTGGCACTTCGGCCACTAGAGACTCCAAGGAGCAAGGATACTCCTTGTATCCTGATTTTGTTAAACGAAAATCCAAAAGGAATAGGCACTGGAGCATTTCGAATTTTTAGTGACTAGAGACTCCAAGGAGCAAGAATACCCTTGTATCCTGATTTTGTGAGAAGCAAAATCCTGAAAGAAGAGGCGCCGATACATTTCATCTTTTCGGCGATCGGAGGTTCTAAGGATCAAGGACATCCCTTGCACCCTGATTTTGTGAAACATGAAATCCCGAAGGAACAAGTGCCGAGACATTTTGACATTTCAAGGTTTGGTACTTTGGTGTTTCGGGACACGAGAGTTCGAAGGGCCGAGAATTGTTGAAGTCGGGATCGCGAAATCCCAAAACGTGAAATCCTGAAAGAACCTAAGCCATTTGATCGAGGGGAGCTCACAGTCGTCAATCTAGACAAAGGAGAAATTTCAGAATTCGAGGAATCATAGGAGAGGAGGAACAACTGTTGGTTGTTCGCTCAAGTCCCAAAAATCTGAAATTAGTGGGAAATAGGTGGTGTGTACTCATCACATTGGAGAAGTCAATCTCCATTGACATTTTGGGTTTTGGGAGTTGAAGAGTCAAGGAACTTGCATCAGGATTCGTGAAATCTGAAATTCCTTTTCGGCTTTTTGGCATTTCGGCAAATGGGGATTCCAAGGAGTAGGGAAATCCCTTGTATCCTGATTTCCCGAAAACACAAAACCCGAAATCGTGACTCACAAAAACTAAAAGGATAAGGGTGTGACCACAACTCTTAGTCATTTTCTATGGGAGCTCATGCTTGGCGCTTGGAAAATCCAATTGAGAATTTGTGGAGGGACCTATGTGTTCATTGGAAGGGTTCCAGTTTGGAACCAAAAGAGCCATTTCGGCTCCAGAACCAGAAGATCCTGACCGGGAGGTCATGCAACGCTTAGGAGGGATAAGGGATATGCATCATAAGGTAAGAATATTATCATGTAGGACCTTCGAAGGATTGGGTTGTGCATCATAATAATCCTAAATTGGGCAGTACTTTTCCCAATTTTGATTTGGGTGAAGGTTCTTCTTCATTTGAAGTAGAGTATTCTTCGGGTTTGACCCCACAAGAAGCTTCCAATGCCTCTCGTGCACCTAAGAGCACTTGTATATGATGATGTACAACATGATGATCATTTTTTAGAGAAAGAAATTTCCCTCATCCTCCCATGTATTAAGCATTCATAACAAGGACATCAATACCTTTCCAATGCCCAACGAATTCCCACCTCTTCCTTGGATTTCCATATGAAGGACAATAATAACCACCAACCCTAATAGTCGTCGGTAAACCCCAAAGAATCAATGGAAATGTATTCCTTGGATATTATAACTTGATGATATTGACACTTAGTGACCTTTACACCTGCAACCTTTTGTATTGCATACGTCATAAAGGAAAATTTTGGCATTGTACTCAATGTAATCATTTTCCTATTTATCGCATAAATTATAATAAATTAATGCAAGGTAAATTATAGTTGATCAATGACTGATGATTATTGTAGTTTGTGAACTTAAATGAAGGATTATGTCCTTGTATATGAACATTATAATACTTGATTTGTGGAAGTTTGATATTTCTTACACACAAACACTATTATTTTCACAAAACCAAAAGAGAGAGACAAAGGAGATTTTTTTTTTGAAAGAGAGATTTTTAAAAATCATACTTGTCTTCTTGTTTCATGCAACTTAGCTATATAATTTTTTTTATCCTCATCACCATTCATATATTTGATATGTGGGAGTGTCTTGTATAAGTACATCAATATTTGACATATACTAAGAAAGATAAGTGAGCATAAAGTAAGAATGTCCTATGGAGATCCATGAAATGAATTTTTGAATATATATAACATGAAATATCCTTAACATAGTCAAGTAACATAAATTCAGTTAAGGTCCATATTGTAGGGAAGAATCCTCATTTCCATCCCAACCATCAAGATCCAAACTTTGATAGCATGATTAATGGAAAAATCAACCCATGAAGAAACCTCTATTGTTTTTATGTGATTCAATACCCCTCAATTCATCGATCTAGATTTCCATATGTATATTTTATCATTATTCACTAGAGAAAGATATGGATCAAGTGATTGATTCAAGGAAGTTCCAATGTTCTATTTGGAACTCTTAGAGTTATTTTCCTTTTCCCACCTATTTCAGTGTCATTGATTTTGGTGGTGATAGTATCCTTGTGTAAAGTTATGTTTGTTAGAATCAATGTTGTTTTGATTGGGTTTCTTTTGTATTCATCTCTTGAGTTTATGAAAAAATGGGCAAGGTTTGTCAATACTTCAGAGGTTCTAGTTCTACAAATTCCTAGAGATTTAGAATCACACATAGTGTGGTGATTTGAATTTTGACACTTGAAGACATAGTGTGGTCATTGCATTTTTTCATCTCGGTTTTATTGTCCATTTATATTTTAAATATCATGAAGCCTTTGTTCATACAATGTCTCCATCCAATAACCATATTTTTTCTATTGAATCCATATTTTTGGTGAGAATAACCATGTTTGTAACAACCCTAGTTCAATATATGCTTAGGGATTATTAAGTAAAAAATTATTAGGTAATTAATTTTTCTAACATGGTATTAACTAAACAAAGATTGGTATAATAATATTAATTAATATTTATTAATTATTTAATTATTATAATTTTGATTGATTGATTAATTAATTAATTACCTATTACATTCAATGACATGGGTATTAAATTTAAGAGGGTTAATAAATTTAATTGTTTAAATAAAGGATTACGTATACGGAGTGGATAAGAAGCATTAAATGTAAGGGTAGGAAACATTAAATAATCAGATAAGACATTAACTAAGAGGATAAGACAATGAATGTATGGATAAGGAAATGAATGAGGAGGAAAGGGTTGGTGAAGCGGGGATATGACGGGAGGAGGCTTACAAAAGAAGGGATTATTTTTCAGGGTTCTCTTGGATTTTTTGGTTCTTAGTTTGAGTTCTACAGTCAGGGGAGGATCATTACGGGGGGCACTGGTTTGTTGGGGGTTTTGGGCACAGGGGCCAGGATATCCATATGGTATCCTGGAGCTAAGAAGCTGGACATGCTGCTCCTAGATGGCAGGGAGGAAACACGGTTTGGGCAGAGTTGGGTCAGCGCATCAAGCAACAGGAAGGCAACAACAAGGCAACATGGAAGGGACAATCATATCAATAGAAATTAGCATCAGAAGCAGGTAATTTGTTATGAAAGTGCTAAGTTTTAAGTTTTTTTTTTTATGCTGTAGTTAAATGTTAATCTCTGGTGAATATTGTGTATATGCTGGTGATTAAATTATCTATGTGATTGAAATGAATTATATCAAAATTAGTATTTACAGGCACTACACATGGTATCAGAGCTAGTGTTCACAATCTGGAGCCTTAAAGGGCCTACCTACCTACCTACCCAACTTAGGAATGGAAATGTACCCACCCAGAAATTCAAATGACCACTAAAACCCTATATTTACAACCCTCCATCTAGATATGATAACTGCCCAGATTAGGGCATGCCACTATGGATACACCTATAAGTCACCTTAAATCTACACATGAAACAATGGTATCAGACACAGAACCCCCAGATGTCAAAAGAAACTCGTTCATTCAAAACATGCTAGGTTGAAATTTCTTTATGCGATATAAAACCAGAATATTCCTTCCCATTATGACAAAATGCAAAAGCCACCAGTCTAGATTGCTAAAATAATGCTATCCGCAATAGGAAAACAACACATAACTCTAAATACAGTTCATAAGGCGGCCAACATAACTGAAAATTGTAATTTATCCTAAGCCTTTGCGTTTTATAGAGTAAATCCTTAATCCTAAGCCATTTTTTTTTCCTCAATAAAGTACTTTTGGAAAATTAAAATCTAAAAGAAATATATAGGCATACTTAACAACAATATTGAAATAATAACCACTTTAGCAGAGAAGGAAAAGATTCATTAGTATCACTTGCATAGGCTCTCCGAGGTAAATTGATACTCAATTGTCCCATAATTGTCACTACCACATAAATGAAAGTCATTCAGGTGAAAGCCATCCAGGTAAGATGCATGCAACAACAAAATGTTGGAAATTATACTCTCCGCCCTTGCCATTTTAAGCTGATCCAGATTGACATGGTGGCCAAAGAGTAAATCGTCAGATTCAAGCTAAGAGAAACTAGGTAAAGATCACATGTAACCTCAAGGTTTCTCTCCTTACCTGTCTCAGAAGCCATCACCCTCATTAATATGTTAAAAGTGGATCCAGCAATAGGAGGGTCTTTCACCTGGGAAAGAGGCATCAAGACATGAAGTTGATGTGGGGAAATAACAAGGGATTCTTACTGAAAGAAGTTGTTTTCAAAAGAATAATAGGGGATTCTTAACGATAGCCATATATAGAAAAAGATCCATTGTTTCATGTTTGTGGTCGAGAGAGGGATCCATGGAGCAATTTAAATAAAGAAAGCACTAGCTCCCGGTGTAGCTTCATGAATGTATCTGTTAAAAACCTAAGTGAGTGCTTTTGTGCATTGGACATTAGTTTAAAAGTGTTTGATGCATGATTGTAACCTCTACAGATATAAGCAACACAAAGGCAGGGTATTTGTTAGAGTTGTGGATTTGGTGTCGAGGATGAAAAAAAAACTTAAGGCTTTTCAAGAATTATTAATAGAGAAAGAGGTAAAGGCGATTCTTTCCGGAAATATAAAGATGAAGATGGCTATGTGGAGAATAGCATGCACCTGTAGATGGCAACAATGGTAGAAGCTCCATTTCAACACTATCTGTATAGCTCCAGTGCAACAATGTGGGTGATGAAGGACATAAGGCCAAATTGCAACACTAGAGTCTAAGGCAGTGTAGGAGGAGACGATGTAGCACTATGGACTCTGAGGAAATGGTGAACGAGGCAGAGTAGCACTGTCGAGGCGGTGATGGTGACAACCTGCCTATACTAGCTAGCATTTTCATGATAAACAACCCTAACCAGCCAAACCTTTCTTACTTCATCGATTCAAATTTACTAAATTACCAGGGTTTAAATTTTTAGGACAAAAAGCACGAAATTACAGTCAAATTCCAACTTAAAACACTAAAATACGGAAGAAGCCTCTGAAATAAGGTTGCAGATGGGACTATAACATGAAAACAATCCGTGCATTGCCTAGAAAAACAACTTAATAACCTAATTCCAGGAGATGAAAATGGTGACATGGCCATTCATTGTTGACAGTAGATGATGACGATGAATTCACATAGATCCAGGCCAATAAATTCTTCAAGAAATGAAAAAAAAAAGAAAAAGGATTTAGGCCAACAAAATACAGTGCCAAGCCCTTCCCTTTCCTTTCCAGGTATCCCATCTGCAAGCACACAGGTTAGTGAACTAATACAACATGTAACACACAAATCAAGGGCCAACACAGAGCGCCTAAGCACTAGGCGCCATGCAGAATGGAGGAGGAGCCACGAGGGGGCATCACTATGGTCCACGCATCGCCAACACAGAGTCACAACATGCAAATAAAAAGACTAGTGCCTAAAGTGCCAAGCACGCCAGCGCCCAAACCCTAAACCCACGAGAAAGAAAACTCTTCAACTGCACAAGTCAACTGAGACCGAGAAATGGTGCTCTAGGTACCGAACCAAGAATGAGGAGTTCATGAGGGCATAGTTGTAGCCCGCGGCCATTACTAGATCTCTGACACTGTAGCAGAGAAGGAGAAGCCGAGGGCGCAATTTCTTAGAGAGATAGGCGGCGGTGAAGGAGTGTTAGGTTTGAGGAAAGTTTAGGGTTTGATTAAGAGAGGTGTAGGGTTGGGAATCAACATAGGTTTGGGAGGGGCACATGGGCCTCATGCGAGGACCCACTGCCTAGGTTAAAAATTGTTTATTTTTTTTTATTTTTTTTATTATTTTGGGTTAAATCTTAATGTCGTATGATTCGAATAATGGTTTAAATTATTTTAGTTTAAATTTAAATATAATTTAAATTATAATAATAATAAAATTTTATAATTTTAAATGTAATTTAAATATAGTTTTTTTTTTGTTATGTTATGTTTAATTTTAAATATAGTTTTTTTTTTAATTAGTTATGTTATGTTTAATTTTAAATATAGTTTTTTTTAGTTATGTTATGTTTTAAATTTTAAAATATAATTCAACTATAGTTTTTAACTATTATGATTAATTAATTAATTATATTTAAAATTTATGATTCATGCTAGATTTCAAACTAATTAATCACTTTAACTAAAAACACTGAGCTAGGAACCTGCAATACAACACAATTCAGTGGAGACTGAGCGCATAAGCGCCATGCATCAAGTCACATGGAGGAGGAGCTCATGAAGGGAGATCAAGAACCTGCAATACAACACGAGTTAACCACGATCGAGTGCCCAAGTGCCAAGAATAAAGACACAAAGAGGAGGATCTCACAAGCGGGCTCAAAGGGCACACACTACAAAACGAAAAAAAAAAACCCAGTGATTCAAACAAGCCAAGTGCCAAGTCCCTCCACTCCATTCCACTAGTCAAAGTCAACGCTAAATCTCAATGTAGTATTCGACAATGCCAACACTAGGTGCCAGGGAAAAGCTCACGTGTCAAGCATCAGAGGATATTTAGTTGTAAGCGAAAAGTTAAAAGGACTTAGACTAGGACAAGCGGGATGGAGGCGACATACGCACTAGGAGAGTAAGCAAGAGGAATTGGTGAGTATGGTGCAAGGCTAGCATAGCTATAGGGCAAGGGAACAAATAGTTTTTCTTTATGGAGAAGAAATCAAGCTTAGATGCTTAATCCTAATCCTAACCTAGCCAATCCCCTAAAGGAGTAATGTCTGTTTACAGACAAGTAAAGAAAATTTACACCTAACCATGTTTCTAGTTTGAGTAGCACCAACTTGAAACGTCCTTGAACTTACTCTGAGAACTTTGGTTGATGCAGGTGTTGAAACAGACCCTGAATTTTTGATCTTGAGGATTAAAAAAATTTGTATCTTTAGGTTTTTGCATTTTATAAATTTCCTAGAGAAAAAATTTCATCTCCAATGAATTCGCCATGCCTTTATGGTTCATTTTCGGATAAAGAATGATTAAAAATCTAAACGAACATAAGTTTCAAACACTTTTTCAAATGATCTTTTAAATGAACAGTAATGTTAAAAACTTAAGGAATTTTAAATTCACATCGGGATATCGGGATTTGGAGTTTTGAAATAACAAATGTTCAACACAAATCGAATAGAGAAATCCCGATTCCCGATTTCCCGATACATTAATCCTTAATTAAAAAATCATTTACTTAAATCAGAAGTTAAAGAGGTTTAAACTTTAAGTTAATCTCATCGCAAAATCGGGATTCGTGATTTTTTGAGATCAAAGAAACTTGTCATCGTATTTTCCGATTTCCCTATTTCGTGATATAGTTAATCCTTAAGTGAAGTTTGGAATTAATCTAATTAATGTTAAGCATGATTAAGAGTAAATAATCATATCGAGATATCGGGATTTGCGGTTTTGTGAGCAGCAATTTTCATGTCATTGGATTTCCCGATTTCTCGATTCTCGATTTCCCGATTAATGAAATCTCGAAAAGGTTTAATCTGGATTAATTAAGACAATAAAAATGTTTTAACTTAAATAATATATCGCAATTTCGGCAATCGGGGTTCTTCGAGGACTTATTTCCTTGGCATCAAAAGTTCTGAAACTCCAATACGAATGTTTTCAAGTTTTAAATCAAGATTAACACTAATTAATCATTCATATAAACAAGGTTTAAAGTAAAATTTTTGATAAATGATCTTTAATGCGGCATTATCCAATTTGGAAAGTTTTTGAATACACTGAGAAAGCTTAAGTACAAACATTAAATGCATATATTCGGGAATATCTTTTGCATTAAGAGCCTTAAATTCATAACAGAGGTACAAACCTCAATGCTTTTACGATATATTCAAAGTAAATTTTGAAATGTTTACATTATCATTTTGAAGCTAAATTCCTCTCTGTTACAGGTTTTCAAGTGAACACAGAGCTATGGCACCCAAAAAGGCTTCGAAGAAAAATGAAGAGCAACCAGAAGGTGATATTATTTCCGATACTACTGCATCTGGGGTAGTACACTCTGTCAAATCATGGGCTTCAATTGCAGAAAAAATGAAGGATGAACTTAAATATGCGGACACTGGTGCGGACAACCATCTCCGAGATATCGCCGAGACTGAGCTTCATAAGGTTGCTACGCACCCGAGACTTGTTTCATATACTTATATGATCACCTGGGCATTGGATAAAGTAGACGTTCCGACCAGAAGTATTCTGAACGAACAAGGAGCTGTCATCGGCTCATTCAGACCTGAACATATCCAAGTAATGTATAAGCTCTCGCCCAATTATAGACACACTTATAATAATGAGTTTGTAGCTGCATTTCAAAGAAAAGAGTGCATTGAAGGTGGCCAAACATACCCTAACATGATAAGAGGATGGGCCAGAGATGAAAACAAGTTTAGGACTGATGTACATGGAATTTATGCCATAGCTTCCTTAAATGAATATATGGTGTATGTAGCAATGATGTTATGTAGACTTTTTGGGAGAAAGGATCCTTTCCACTTTAATGCAGACTGGACACCTTTCTTAGAGGAAGTTTCAGAGGGACGCAGTTTCAATTGGCACAAAA
>ML785355.1:585670-606707 GCA_009831015.1 Picea engelmannii | reverse complement strand
AACATGAAGTCTCAGTTTATGATGATGTTTTTAGAAATGCTAAATCTTATGAGGAAGTTCAGAGCAGAGTGCAAACCTTGTCACCTGATGCACAGGTGGGGTTTGCATCTTTTCAAAAAAATAGAAGACAATGTCTGCCAAAGCTTTTACAAGGCGAAATGCCAGCACAAGAGCAAAAAACAATTCCTCTAGGGTTTGAAACCATTATTCAGTATAATGCAAGTGACAAAGATAAATTGAAAGAGTCTGAAATACCTCCTCAGAATACAGAGGATTCTTAGACCAAAGAAACATAGACAGAAAAGGGAAAAAAAATAGAAACAAACCCAATAGACCTTGATGATATTCGAGAAAATGTTGGGGGAACAGCTTCACAGGAACTTGGTAGTCTTATTACAGCATTGACTCCACTTCAGTCAACTTTTGGAATCCCTCATGAAGGAGTTCTATATGTGAGTGATTTAGAGCCAATCACCAGAGATGAAATTCCTTCATCTGATTATTTTTTCAGTAAAAAACGAAGAGTTGTCTTGAAACGGGAATTACATCCTGTAGGAGAAAGAACGGTCAAAAAACATAAAATTATCATTGATGGAAAGATGCTAAATGAGGGAGAATTCGCTACAGAGTTAGCAGGAACCATGGGTGCTATAGCGTGAGCCAACATATACTCTGTAGGAAATCTAACCACTATGATAGAGAAAAAGGATCAGGAAACAATGCAGCTGCAGGACAGATTAAAGGAGAATGAAAAAATTATTGGTTGGGGAATACAAAAAGGTCTAGAACAGGCTAGACTCAAAGATATCCAAGAAATCCAAAAGTTAAATGAAAATTTGGATGAGGCAAAAAACATGATACAGGTTACTCAAGAACAGGTGCAAAAGCTGGGCAATGAAAATAAATCTCTGCAAGATAAAATCATTTCAATTACTAATCAAGTGATTGAAATGGAACATTTCAAGACTAAAGCATCAGAGATATATGTAAATATTGAGGAAGAACAACAAAAGATATTCTGTAATTTGGAGATCATCCAGAATTATTTTCAAGAATCTAAGAGGTCTATGGAAAAAGTAGTGCAAAAGGAAAGAGAAGCTAAAGCAGCAAGAAATTCTTTCCAAAAGATAATAACTTCTTTACAAAAAGAAGAAACTGGAAAATCACAGAAATTATCCATTTCACAGCAGTTGAAAGGAGATATAATGATAAAAGTTTGGGAAACAAAATTGGAAGGATATAAAAGAATTACAAAAGGAGTCAATGAAGATTGTCAAAAGATCTTCGATTTTATTGAAAAAGATTCAGTACATATTGGGACAGATGGCTTTTCCGAGTTGTTAGGAGAAATCAACATTAACAGGTATCAACTGAAAACAAAAGAACTTGAAGAAAAGAAAGCGGAAATCTCAAATATTAAAGTGGTCAACATTGCATAAATTGATAAGTGGATGATAGCTTCAAGTTCAAAATTGGAGAAAGTTAAATTCACAGAGAAAATGATAGGAAGCCAGTTTCCAGGCCTACAAAGAAGTTTCTTCTCTTTTGAAGCAAATGAAGTACCAGAGGCTCCTAAATTCTTGGTAAACTTTTTAGAGAAATATGTTCAATACATTGACGCAGATAAAGAAAGTTCTTCAATACAAATTTAAAACTTTGTAAATACTTTTACTTTCATAATTTTGAAATAAATTGTAAATGGTTGACATTAGTCTATGCAACCGAAATATTAGGAAGTTGGTTAGTTACCAATGAAAGAATTTGATAGAAATGTATAAATATAGTTTCAAGAGGCTGAAACAGGGCTTCAAAAATTTTGGAGAAAGCCAAATTTTGTAATATCAACTTTGAAGTTTATCGGAATCGAAATCGCAAACAAGATTCTGGATCCTGCAATTTTTTGACTATGTTTCTTCCCCTGTTTATCATGATTTGTTAAATTTTCTTCTTAATGTGTGTTTCTAACAAGTGAATCAATTTGAAGTTGTATACATTGTTGTTTATTGTTTCAGATTGGTTTGGATGTCGAATGTTTTACAGTATTTCCTCTGAAATTACTTTAGTGATTTTAAGACCTGTAAACCTTTTGTTCCTTAATATCTAATTCTGTTAGAAATATTGTTTTTCTTTCATCATTGTTCATTGAAGTATAAGATTCTTTCAAGATAAAATCCTTATATTTCTTTATATTGTATTCCATTATCTACAACCTCAAAATTGTTGCAAAACCAGGAAACAACCTTGATTGTGTTTTTACATTACTGTTTTAGATTTTAAAGTTGTTTCATTAATATCATCTCTAAAAATATGAAGTAACCAATCGATAAAAACCCTCTTACAAAACCCTTTTAAAAATCCTATCACCCATGACAGTCCCTAGTGGTAGACAACCAAACGTAGAACCTGGTCTTCGGGATCAAACCAGCATTGCCCTAAACTTATTTAACACCATTCTGCAAACAACAACCAATAGGGCTGAGTTAGAAATATCGTGGGCTGCTATCGAACGTGACATTAGCATCCAAGAGAAACGTGAAGCAAGACAGAGACAGTTGAGAAACTGAATCTGATCTAGTTTTCCTTTGTTTCTTTATTTTAAAGTCTTATCATAGAAGTCTGTTTTGGATGCCTTGACGGTATGTTTTATAGACTTAAAACATAAACTCAGGAACAACATCTTTTTGGCACCGTTGCCGAGGATCGAAGAAACGAATTATTTCCCTGGGAAGAACGACATTGACACTTTCTGTTGTTGATAGTGAACAATAGAAGAAAACTTTCTAAGGCTAAAATTATCTTTCACTTGGTAACTCCATATTAAATATACTGGCTAGTAGCTGTAAGAACACCAGAAGAAACCCGGATAGCAAACAGACCTCACCAGTCTCTAATCCAGAAAAAATCTTAAAATCAATAAAATCAATTAAACAAATCCTTCTATCAACTTATTCTACAGATCAGCCTAATTCTTTGGAAACTTTTGAACGATCACTTTCGCTTCCCCTTTCTTTTGATACTTTTTCTTTTCCCGAAGTTTCGTCTCCAGTTTTACAAGAATCTTCTCCACAAACTGTCCCAACTTCGGTCCCAAATCTAAACATGGCAGCACAAGGAGGTGCTGGGGGTGCTGGAGGTGGAGTTGGTGCTCCTGGAGGTGGTCAAGTACCACTTCCCGGGATTTTTGCCAAAGTGGCTGCTAGATGTGCTCCCCTAGTCCTTCCTGTTCCTCTTCATGATCTCGCTGAGAACTATATGAAGAGCCTCCCAAAATTTACAGGGGAGGGAGATTTGACTGCACAAGAACATATCAACTTTTTCGATCAATTTGCAGATATTCTTCTGATAGAACATGAAGATGTTTATTCCATATTACTTGTTCAAACTTTTGAAGGACAGGTGAGAACCTGGTTTCGATCCTTACCAGCCGGATCATTAAGATCCTATGAAGAATTGGAGAGTGTGTTTATCAGACAATGGGGTGAGAGAAAATATCACCTCTACTACCTAACCGAATTCGGAGCCCTGAAAAAGAAAAATTCTGAGTCAGTGCTAGAATTCACACAAAGGTTTAATAAATTATATAATAAAATTCCAGCTGAAGTTAAACCCTCACAGCCTTCAGCCAAAGTAACTTATTCTGGTGCTTTTGATCCTGACTTTGCTTTACTATTAAGGGAAAGAAGATCATTAGATCTTTCTAAAATGGAATATGATGCAGTCAAAATCGAATCCAATATGATGGCATCAGGGAAGCTTAAGGTAAAGACCGAAAATGTAAATAAAGAAAATAAGAAATTTAAAGATCAAGGTGGACCTTCAGGGTCAGGAAAATCCTCTGGTGATAGGATAGATGAGATGTCTAGGGTCATTCAACAACTATCAAACAAAATTTCAAAAATGGATTTGGAAAAACCGAGAAGAGAAATTTTTCCCAAAAAGGATTTCCGAAAAAATCCTGAACCTCAGGGACCACATAAAACAATAAAAAATGAATATCAAAAAATTCAAGCACCTTTTAAAAGTGAAGATTATATTAGAGAAGAAGACTTCGGCTATTTTGAAGAATTGGATGAAGATATTAGTAATCTTGGTGGTGATAACAGGTATCCTTATTTATCTAGACAGGATTATGAAGCATCCCTGATTAAAGAAAGTAAATCAGAAGATAAAGTTAGCAATAATGCCAATGATGATCATACATATCGAAGTATTGCAGATGACATTATTGCTGATTTGTAGGGAAAATATAATCTGAGACCGAGAAATAAAAATCCCTCTAATGTTCAAATGAAGAAGGTTTTACTTAGAAAAGATACTGATGAAGAAAACCCAAAAGTTGCAGATAAACAGTCTGCAAAAAGAAATACAACAGATAACCATGTACAGTTAGAGCCAGTAGGAACTACCCCTGTAAATACACAAGCCCCGATAAAAGAAAATAAGGTCACATCATAACGTAAAACTGAGAAAAAGGTTACGGAAGCCCCACACATTGAGAATGACAAGGTCCTAGGCAATTTTAACTTGGAAAACGAAATAAGCAAGATCAAAATTCCTATTCCCCTTGTCGAATTAGCTAAAAATCCAGTATACCGAAAACAAATAGCCAAAATGATAAATTTTTCTAAAAAGGAAAGTCTGGCAGACACAATTAACTTAGAAGATGATAAACCTATCATTGTGTTTGGTCCACACGCCGAAGGGGCAAAAGATACAGTGGCTCCTTTTTATATCACACTTACTATTTTTGACCACCTTTTACACAACTGTATGTTGGATTCTAGAGCTTCGCATAATGTCATGCCTAAAGCAATAATGGATAAAATTTGTCTCGAAGTCACAAGACCCTATGGTGATTTGTATTCTTTTGATTCTAGGAGGGTTAAATGCATAGGGATGATTAAAGACCTAGTAGTTAATTTGGCCCAGATACCCGCTAAAAGCATCCTTATGGATGTGGTAGTTGCAGATATCCCTCCAAAATATGGAATGCTACTATATAGGTCATGGGGTGCTAATCTTGGAGGATCCATCCAGTTAGATATGACATACACTACGATCCCTATTTTCGGAGGACAATTCACTCGTCTATACAGGGAAACTCGGATGGCATTCACTGTGAGTGACCCAAAAAATCCCAAAAATCACCCAGTGTATATCGCAGATCAAGATTTAGGGAACTATATATTATCGTTAGATGATGATTTTGAGATAGATGTAGATGATAAAGATACAGAAGAAATAATTCAAAAAAATGAAATAAAATAAAATGTATATAATACTGGTACATGGAAAATGTTTTTTGATGGTGCTTCCTCCTATCTTGGAGCTGGGGCTGGAGTGATCCTTATTGCCCCTAATGATCAATTTTTGATCCATTTTTCTTACAGGCTCCAGTGGTATATAGACTGTACAAATAATGTATGTGAATATGAGGCTTTAGTACTTGGTTTAGAAGCTGCAAGAAAGATGAAAATTAAAAATATTGAAGTCTTCGGTGATGCTGAATTAATCATAAAACAAGTAAATCGGCAATATCAAGCTAAACATCTTAGATTAAGGTCTTATAGAAACTGTGTATGGGATTTAATTGAGAACTTCTTCACTTCTGTGAATTTTCATTTCGTCCCTAGATCTGAAAACCAACAGGCCGATGCTTTAGCTAAAGCTGCATCAACGTTTAGCCCCCCGAAGTCTTTTGATTTACAATACCATATTCAAATGAGACATCGTCCTTCCATACCTGATAATGTACAACATTGGCAAGTTTTCGAAGATGACGAGCAACTCAGAAAGTTTCTCGAATCCTTAGATGAGTTTTCAGAAACATATAATGATCCGGAAAATCAAAATGATCCAAGTTGGATTATGTAGGAAGGGGAAGATGCAAAAGAGTTTCATGATAAAATAGCTAATCACCGGATGCTTGTTTTAAAAAAAAATCAAATCCCCAAATGTCTGATACCTTTGGAAATACTATTTAATAAAGATGACATTCCTTCTAAAACTACTTTACAACCTCAACCAGAAGAGGTTGAAGACTGTAACATAGGAACTGTAGATAATCCCAAAATGGTGAAGTTATCAAAATTTTTGTCAGTAGAAAATAAACATAAATATACAGAGTTGTTGAAAAAGTATAAAGATGTGTTTGCATGGTCATACGAAGATTTGAAAACATATGACACCTCGGTGATAGAACACAAAATACCACTTAAACCAGGTGTCAAACCTTTCAAGAAAAAACTCAGACAGTTTAACCCGATCTTATTACCTGTCATTGAGAAAGAAGTGAAAAAACTTTTAGACGCTAATATTATTGTTCCCTTAAGATACTCTGACTGGGTTGCTAATCTAGTACCGGTGAGAAAGAAAAATGGGGAAACCAGATTATGCGTTGACTTTAGAAATTTAAATAAATCTTCTCTTAAAGACAACTATCCTTTACCAAAAATGGATCATGTTCTGGAGAAAGTAGTAGGGGCTACTAGGATGTCCATGATTGATGGCTTTTCAGGATATAATCAAATTGTTGTTAGTGAGCCTGATAAGGAAAAAACCGCATTCACCACTCCTTGGGGTAATTTTATGTATGATAAAATGTCATTTGGACTAATGAATGCAGGAGCCACTTTTCAACGAGCAATGGATATTGCCTTTGTCAGCGAACGAGATAAGTTTGTAGTTATATATCTGGATGACTTAACTGTTTTTTCGAAATCATATGAAGATCATATAATTCATTTAAAACAAACTTTTGAAAAATGTCGTAAGTATGGTCTTTCATTAAATCCAAAAAAATCTCATTTTGCCATGCAGGAAGGCAAGTTGTTAGGACATATAGTATCCCGAGATGGTATCAGAATCAATCCTAAGAGAGTAGAGGCCATAGAAACATTAGCTATTCCTAGAAATGTTAAAGAAATTCAATCTTTTTTAGGAAAAATAAACTTTTTGAGAAGATTTGTTCCTAACTTTGCTGAGATTGTTAAACTGATTACAGATATGCTTAGGAAGAACAACGAAGTTAAGTGGACAGTAGAAGCAAAGGCATCCTTTGCCCACATTAAAAAATTTATAAGTGAGGCTCCAGTACTAGCAAGTCCAGATTATCTTAAGGAGTTCTTCATTTTTTCATTTGCTTCAGAACACACGCTGGTTGTTGTTCTCGTCCAGAAGAATGAAGAGGGTTATGAGAAACCCATCGCCTTTTTCAGTAAGAGCCTCTGATACGTTGAGCTTAAATACAATATAATGGAGAAGCAAGCTTACGCAATGGTTAAAGCATTGAAGGCTTTTAGAACGTATGTATTGCATTCCAAAATCATTGCATATGTACCTACCAGCGTTGTAAAGGATATCTTAGTACAAGAAGACAATGACAGTAAGAGGGATAGATGGCTTGCAAAAATTCAGGAATTTGACTTGGAGGTTAAACCAACTAAATTAGTAAAAGGATAGGGTTTAGCTAGACTGCTAGATGAATCTAATTTTCGGGCTCTTGGGATGAACAACGCTCAAGAGGAAGAAGGATGGATAGATATGAATGAAATCGATGATCAAATAATTGAAAACAAGATTGAGGACAAATTCATTTCGTCTGAATGGTATAAAGATATAGTAACATATCTTTTAACTTTGAAATGTCCAGATGAATTGTCATCTTCCAAAGATAGAACATTGAAACTACATGTAGTTAAATATTGCATTTCTGATAAAAAAATTATACTGGAAAGACCCGCTTGGTTTCCTCTTAGTTTGCTTGGTTGAATCAGAGACAGAGGAAGTTATTAGTCAATTTCATGAAGGGGTATGTGGAGGGCATCATGCTTGGAGAGAAACAACATATAAAATTTTAAGGGCTGGTTATTACTGGCCCAAGCTTTTCACTGATGTAAATGCTAGGGTAAGAACTTGTAACCCTTGTCAATTTTTCACTGGAAAACAGAAGCTTCCAACTATGCCGTTAGTTCCAGTTAAAACAGAAGCCCCTTTTCAACAATGGGGGCTTGATTTCATAGGTGAGATAAATCCACATTCAAGTGCCCAACATAGGTGGATTCTCACTACCACAGATTATTTCACCAAGTGGGTGGAGGCGATCCCTACCAGGAAGGCCACTGATTCAGTGGTTATAGAATTTTTGGAAGAGAATATATTGGCAAGATTTGGATTCCCTAGAAAGATAGTAAAAGATAACGCTCAGGCTTTCAAGTCAATGGAAATGATCAGTTTTTGTCAAAAATATAACATTGTACTAGGACATTCCACAACATATTATCCACAAGGAAACGGTTTCGCTGAATCTTCTAATAAGAGTTTGATCAACATAATTAAGAAAGTCTTAAATGAAAATAAAAGATCTTGGCACTTACATTTAAAGTATGCTTTATGGGAAAATCAAATAGGAATGAAGAAATCTATTGGTACCTCACCATTTCAAATGGTTTATGGCACAGATGTAGTATTACCCATAAACTTAGCACTCCCTGTAATGAAGTTGTGGCAGGATGAGAAGGAAGAGCCCAATCCTCTCACTAGGAGAATAAACCAGCTGATTGAAGTCTAGTAGCACAAGGATGTAAAAGATGAAAAGCTACAAAAGTACCAGGATAATATGAAGCTGCTATTTGATCGCAAGGCCAAGAACAAAAACTTTCTACCAGGAGATTTAGTCCTGAGGTGGGATGCTCAAAAGGAAGATTCGGGTAAAAATGGTAAATTTGATCACATTTGGTATGGACCTTTTAAAATATCATCTTTTGAAGGTAAAAACTCTTTTCTACTGGAAAATTTAGATGGTAAGATCCTAAATGCCCCTGTTAATGCACGATTCCTAAAGCATTACATGGAATTAAAAAATAATAAATAAATAAATTTGTACATACCGGTTTCTTTCTCAAATTGTTAAAAAATTATTTTGTCAAAAAAAAAAATATAAAAATAATAATAATAATAATAATAAAAATAAAATCCACAGAGTTATTTTTGAAATTATATCTGAGGTATTTTGGTTTTACATTGTTGAAAAGTTTCCTTTAATACCCTCAGTTTTATCTTTTAAAAAATTTGTGTCAGAGTTGAAGAGATTTTGTATTGACTTTGAAATTTATCAAATGATTGAATTTAGATAGGTTAGTTTTCATGATTTTTCTCTCTGACTAAAAATGGTTAGGTTTGAGATTAACTTTAAATATCTTTAGTTTCTTAACAGTTTCTCTGAACTTTTAATCTTGCTCAAAAGAAGATCCCTTGAAAATATTTTTCCCTTTTTCTCTACAGACTAAGGAGGTTTTGAAGGTTGAGAACAATTGGTCTAGAATAATCAAAACAGGTTGACAAACCTTTATTATAAAATTTTACAGAGATCACCACCCATGATATATTAAATATCACTGATTTCCCCCGCTTCGTAAGCATGAGATAACGATAAGATAGATGGTGAAAGGAAATTCATAATTGATTGCCCCCATCTAGTCCTACAGAAAATGAAAGGAAATTCATTTAAATGATTTCCCTCGTCTAAAAAAAAAAAAAAATAGATAACCTCACCAGGGTACTAAACATGCCTGCTGGCAGTGAAGCAATGTCTAAACATAAAATTAGCATTCGAAGCGGTGAAAGAAAATTCAGTAAAAAGGGATAGATAACTTCACCAGGGTACTGAACAGGCCTGCTAGCAGTGAAGCAATATCTAAGGTATCTGTAAGGTTTTCATACTTATCTATAACTCTATTCTAGTTATCAATTTTTCAAAAACTGGATATTCGTCGTAGGTCAATTGGAGCTTCCCAGTTTTAAATTTATGAATTTTATTTCGATTGATGCAAGCTGAAATGTTAAATAATCTGTTGAGTTTCTAAAAGATTGTTCTAATCATCTCAATACTAACTCAATTTTGGAATGAGAAGGAGAATTTTGAAGAAGACCATAACTGAATTTCAAATAAGTGATAAGCTTTGTAAAGGTTTTCAAAGACTTTATCTTTTCTCTTTTCTTACTCCTTGATCAGTTTATCAGAGATAAACCCTTGACCCCATTACCCAATGAAGGCACTGAGTCTACATGTTCTCCTCGTCCCACAGGGAGACGAGGTCCCCAGTTGGAGCCTATGTTGAAAAAGACCCTAAATTTTTGATTTTGAGGATAATTTTTTTTTGTATCTTTGAGTTTTTGCATTTTATAAATTTCCAAGAGCAAAAATTTCATCTCCAACGAATTCGCGATGCCTTTATGGTTCATTTTCGGATAAAGAATGATTAAAAACCTAAACGAACATAAGTTTCAAACACTTTTTCAAATGATCTTTTAAATGAACAGTACTGTTAAAAACTTAAGGAATTTTAAATTCACATCAGGATATCGGGATTCAGAGTTTTGAAATAACAAATGTTCAACACAAATCGAATAGCGAAATCCCGATTCCCGATTTCCCGATACATTAATCCTTAATTAAAAAATCATTTACTTAAATCAGAAGTTAAATAGGTTTAAACTTTAAGTTAATCTCATCGCAAAATCGGGATTCACGATTTTGTGAGAACAAAGAAACTTGTCATCGTATTTTCCGATTTCCCGATTTCGCGATATAGTTAATCCTTAAGTGAAGTTTGGAATTAATCTAATTAATGTTAAGCATGATTAAGAGTAAATAATCATATCGGTATATCGGGATTCGCGGTTTTGTGAGTAACAATTTTCATGTCATTGGATTTCCCGATTCCCGATTTCCCGATTAACGAAATCTCGAAAAGGTTTAATCTGGATTAATTAAGACAATAAAAATGTTTTAACTTAAATAATATATCACGATTTCGGCAATCGAGGTTTTTCGAGGACTTATTTCCTTGGCATCAAAAGTTCTGAAACTCCGATACGAATGTTTTCAAATTTTAAATCAAGATTAACACTAATTAATCATTCATATAAATAAGGTTTAAAGTAAAATTTTTGATAAATGATCTTTAATGCGGCATTATCCAATTTGGAAAGTTTTTGAATACACTGAGAAATTTTAAGCACAAACATTAAATGCATATATTCGGGAATATATTTTGCATTAAGAGCCTTAAATTCATAACAGAGGTACAAACCTCAATGCTTTTACGATATATTCAAAGTAAATTTTGAAACGTTTACATTATCATTTTGAAGCTAAATTCCTCTCTATTATAGGTTTTCAAGTGAACACAGAGCTATGGCACCCAAAAAGGCTTCGAAGAAAAATGAAGAGCAACCATAAGGTGATATTATTTCCGATACTACTGCATCTGGGGTAGTACACTCTGTCAAATCATGGGCTGCAATTGCAGAAAAAATGGAGGATGAACTTAAATATGCAGACACTGGTGCGGACAACCATCTACGAGATATCGCCGAGACTAAGCTTCATAAGGTTGTTGCATGCCCGAGACTTGTTTCATATACCGATATGATCACCTGGGCACTGGATAAAGTAGACGTTCTGACCAGAAGTATTCTGAACGAACAAGGAGTTGTCATCGGCTCATTCAGACCTGAACATATCCAAGTAATGTATAAGCTCTCACCCAATTATAGACACACTTATGATACTGAGTTTGTAGCTGCATTTCAAAGAAAAGAGTGCATTGAAGGTGGCCAAACATACCCTGATATGATAAGAGGATGGGCCAGAGATGAAAACAAGTTTAGGGTTGATGTACATGGAATTTATGCCACAGCTTCCTTAAATGAATATATGGTGTATGTAGCAATGATGTTATGTAGACTTTTTGGGAGAAAGGATCCTTTCCACTTTAATGTAGACTGGACACCTTTCTTAGAGGAAGTTTCAGAGGGACGCAGTTTCAATTGGCACAAAATTCTATCAGATAACCTTACATCAGAGGTTATCAATTACAAAGCAGCTAGGTCAAAAGGACAGCCAGTGTCTTTTTATATGTCAGCCTATATAATGGATGACATTTTCTTTATGACTCCTTTCCCACTTATGAATTGGAATTGGAATGTTTCTTGTCGAGACCCCGTTCATAAATACCATTCAGCTCTCTGGGAAGAAAATGCAAAAAATTCTTTTTATGAGGTTTGTCATTATGTAATTATCCCTCTGCACAAATTATTCCTGGGATGCGAACCCCCTCGTATTTCTAATACCATCATAGAAAACCTCAAAACAATCACTGACTGGTTCATCGAAGAAAATTTTTCCTATGTGAGGGTCTATGGATGTTCCATTCTGCCTCATGCACTCCCAAAAATTTTACCAGATAGGTTGATATGTAGAGAAGTGGCTTATCAGTTAGTAAATGGTGGTATTGGGCTAGAATTAAAAGCTCAACAGAAAAAGGCATGGCCATCTTTTCCTGTTTATCTAGGAAAATTTGTTTTATTAAACATAGGCCATTCTAAGGCAGAAGCTGAATCAATGGATGAAGTGAAATTAGTAAATATAGAGCTCAGGAAACACGACCCATACCAAATAATCAATCGACATTTCACACAATGTGGTTTGAAAGCATATGAACATGAAGTCTCAGTTTATGATGATGTTTTTAGAAATGCTAAATCTTATGAGGAAGTTCAGAGTAGAGTGCAAACCTTGTCACCTGATGCACAGGTGGGGTTTGCATCTTTTCAAAAAAATAGAAGACAATATTTGCCAAAGATTTTACAAGGCGAATTGCCAGCACAAGAGAAAGAAACAATTCCTCCAGGGTTTGAAACCATTATTCAGTATAATGCAAGTGACAAAGATAAATTGAAAGAGTCTGAAATACCTCCTCAGAATACAGAGGATTCTCAGACCAAAGAAACACAGACAGAAAAGGGAAAAGGAATAGAAACACACCCAATAGACCTTGATGATATTCGAGAAAATGTTGGGGGAACAGCTTCACAGGAACTTGGTAGTCCTATTACAACATTGACTCCACTTCAGTCAACTTTTGGAATCCCTCATGAAGGAGCTCTATATGTAAGTGATTTAGAGCCAATCACCAGAGATGAAATTCCGTCATCTGATTATTTTTTCAGTAAAAAATGAAGAGTTGTCTTGAAACAGGAATTACATCCTGTAGGAGAAAGAACGGTCAAAAAACATAAAATTATTGTTGATGGAAAGAAGCTAAATGAGGGAGAATTCTCTACAGAGTTAGTAGGAACCATGGGTGCTATAGTGTCAGCCAACATGTACTCTATAGGAAATCTAACCACTATGATAGAGCAAAAGGATCGGGAAATAATGCAGCTGCAGGACAGATTAAAGGAGAATGAAAAAATTATTGGTTGGGGAATACAAAAAGGTCTAGAACAGGCTAGAATCAAAGATATCCAAGAAATCCAAAAGTTAAATGAAAATTTGGATGAGGCAAAAAACATGATACAGGTTACTCAAGAACAAGTGCAAAAGTTGGGCAATGAAAATAAATCTCTGGAAGATAAAATCATTTCAATTACTAATCAAGTGATTGAAATGGAACATTTCAAGACTAAAGCATCAGAGATATATGTAAATATTGAGGAAGAACAACAGAAGATATTCTGTAATCTGGAGATCATCCAGAATTATTTTCAAGAATCTAAGAGGTCTATGGAAAAAGTAGTGCAAAAAGAAAGAGAAGCTAAAGCAACAAGAAATTATTTCCAAAAGATAATAACTTCTTTACAAAAAGAAGAAACTGGAAAATCACAGAAATTATCCATTTCAGAGCAGTTGAAAGGAGATATACTGATAAAAGTTTGGGAAACAAAATTGGAAGGATATAAAAGAATTACAAAAGGAGTCAATGAAGATTGTCAAAAGATCTTCGATTTTATTGAAAATGATTCAGTACATATCGGGACAGATGGCTTTTCCGAGTTGTTAGGAGAAATCGACATTAACAGGTATCAACTGAAAACAAAAGAAGAACTTGAAGAAAAGAAAGCGGAAATCTCAAATATTAAAGTGGTCAACATTGCAGAAATTGATAAGTGGATGATAGCTTCAAGTTCAAAATTGGATAAAGTTAAATTCACAGAGAAAATGATAGGAAGCCAGTTGCCAGGCCTACAAAGAAGTTTCTTCTCTTTTGAATCAAATGAAGTACCAGAGGCTCCTAAAGTCTTGGTAAACTTTTTAGAGAAATGTGTTCAGTACATTGAAGCAGATAAAGAAAGTTCTTCAATACAAATTTAAAACTTTGTAAATACTTTTACTTTCATAATTTTGAAATAAATTGTAAACGGTTGACATTAGTCTATGCAACCGAAATATTAGGAAGTTGGTTAGTTACCAACGAAATAATTTGATATAAATGTATAAATATAGTTTCAAGAGGCTGAAACAGGGCTTCAGAAATTTTGGAGAAAGCCAATTTTTGTAATATCAACTTTGAAGTTTATCGGAATCGAAATCGCAAACAAGATTCTGGATCCTGCAATTTTGTGACTATGTTTCTTCCCCTGTTTATCATGATTTGTTAAATTTTCTTCTTAATGTTTGTTTCTAACAAGTGAATCAATTGGAAGTTGTATACATTGGTGTTTATCGTTTCAGATTGGTTTGGATGTCAAATGTTTTACAGTATTTCCTCTGAAATTATTTTAGTGATTTTAAGACCTGTAAACCTTTTGTTCCTTAATATCTAATTCTGTTAGAAATATTGTTTTTCTTTCATCATTGTTCATTGAAGTATAAGATTCTTTCAAGATAAAAGCCTTATATTTCTTTATATTGTATTCCATTATCTACAACCTCAAAATTGTTGCAAAACTAGGAAACGACCTTGATTGTGTTTTTACATTACTGTTTTAGATTTTAAAGTTGTTTCATTAATATCATCTCTGAAAATCTGAAGTAACCAATCGATAAAAACCCTCTTACAAAACCCTTTTAAAAATCCTATCACCCATGACAGTCCCTAGTGGTAGACAACCAAACGTAGAACCTAGTCTTCAGGATCAAACCAACATTGCCCTAAACTTATTTAACACCATTCTGCAAACAACAACCAATAGGGATGAGTTAGAAAGATCGTGGACTGCTATCGAACGTGACATTAACATCCAAGAGCAACATGAAGCAAGACAGAGATAGTTGAGAAACTGAATCTGATCTAGTTTTCCTTTGTTTCTTTATTTTAAAGTCTTATCATAAAAATCTGTTTCGGATGCCTTGACAGTATGTTTTATAGCCTTAAAACATAAAATGAGGAACAACAACAGGTTAAAGAATATAGGATGGTCAGGACTCGAGGGAGTCGAGGCAGGGAAGCGTCGTCGCAAGCAACGCCAACACCACCAACGCCACCACCACCATCGCCCGAACTAGCTCTCATACTGCGCTCGTTGGAAGCCATTAATGAGACTTCAAAGGGGCGACAACCAGCAGGGACTGAAGTGGAACCCCCACCGTCCGGAATGGGTAATCCACAAGCGTCAAGGGATTCATGGGGAGGACCTCCACCCGAATACATCACACGAGAATTGGAGAAGCTCAAAATTTTGAAGTTTGTCGAGGGTCACACCAGTGAACGCACAGAAGCATGGCTAAAAGGCATGACAAGGTGTTTTTCCTTAAGGAACTATGCGTCCAACTCAAAGGCAAAGATCACAATTTTTCAGTTAAGAGACAACACCTTGAACTGGTGGGGAAACCTGGAAAGACAAATACACCTCACCCCAGACACAGTATCTTGGGAACTTTTCAAGGAGAGGTTCTGAAGGAAATATTTTCCAACGTACTATGAGGAACAACAGGTAGGGGCATTTCATGCCTTAGTACAGGGAAACAAAACTATAGAAGAATATGAGATCAGATTTATGGAACTAGTCAAATATGTTTCATATATGGATAGTGACCATTGACACACAGAGCGCTTCATCTATGGATTGAACCCTAAGATAAGAGCTATGGTGCAGATGTGGAAACCGTCTTTAGTAGCAGAAGCGGTGGAAAATGCATGTTATGCGGAGGAACACATGAACTTAACCGGGGGTACAAGACCGACATTTCCGCATTGTCCTAGATTCGTAGGGAAGGCCCCGAGGAAATTTCCTAGGGGAGGGGGCTCAAGGCCACTGCTGTATGGTAACAGAGTCACGCCAAGGACAGTAGCTGTAGGGATTTCAATGGCACCGAGTGTAGCATCCCGTTCATCCACGACCATCTCATGGAATAACTAGTAGGGGCAGGAGTTCCAGGGGAAGGAACTCATTTCAGAGACAGTCACATAACAGTGCATAGGTTCAATCTCGTGTTACCTATTGGGGGTGTGGAGGAGCCCATTACCAGTGTGACTACCTAGAGTTACAATCAGGGTTCGTGCATAGAGAAGGAAAGGCACCGATGGGGAGAGCAAGTAGCAGCCACTAGATTTATGTAGCAGTTAATAATCGCCAGGCCGAACATCAATCCACGATGGTGCAGTCATTAGGTATGATAAATCATATCAACGTTAAGATTTTATTTGATTCTGGTGCTACAGATAGTTTCGTTTCACCATCTGCATTAAAAAAGTGTGGGTTGGCAGCCTACGAACACGATGACTTTAAACAAGTCGAGATGGCTTCGGGGGAAAAACAAGTAGTAGGACCTAGTGTTGATAATTGTATAGTAGACCTGGGAGTGTGTACTACAAGGTTGAAGGTATACGTCACTTCTCTCAGGGCGTATGCCCTAATCATTGGAATGGATTGGTTAGCAGATCACCGATCCATGGTAGATTGTTTCACAAAGAGGGTGCTTTGTGTTGACAATGAAGGAAGGCCAGTAGAGATCCAGGGTGTACGGAGAAAAGTGTCGTTACTCTTTATATCAACTATGAAGGTTAAGTGATGCTTGAGACAAGGGTGTCGATTGTATGTAGTGGAAGAAGTGAACGAAAGGAAGGAACCCTCATTGTTTAAGTACCCAGTATTGTCATAATTTAAGGATGTTTTCCTGAACGAGTTACCAAGGTTACCTCCTGAGAGGGAGCTTGATTTTACTATTGAGATAAAACCTGGTGTAGAACCAATTTCCAAAACTCCATATTGGATGACAGTGCCAGAACTTTGTGAGTTGCAAATGCAGTTGAAAGAGTTACTCAACTTAGGGCTAATAAGGCCCAGTGTTTCACCCTGGGGCGCACCTGTAATTTTTGTAAAGAAGAAGGATGGATCCTTAGGACTGTGTATAGACTATAGGGACTTGAACCATGCTACAGTGAAAAATAGGTACCCAATGCCACGAATAGATGACCTTTTCGATCAGATGAAAGGAGCAGTGGTATTCTCAAAGATCGATTTGTGATCAGGGTATCATCAGTTAAGGATTAAGGAAGGTGATATCCCAAAAACTACCTTTTGAACTCGGTTTGGACATTACGAGTTCATCATCGTACCTTTCGGATTGACGAATTCACCAGAAGTATTCATGATCCTCATGAATGACGTATTCCGGAAGTACTTAGATCGATTTGTACAAGTCTTTCTAGATGACATCCTCATTTATTCCAAGAACGAAAGAGAACATGAGGAACACTTGTGAGTAGTGTTGTCCTACCTTAGAGAGAACAAATTGTATGGGAATTTGTCGAAATGTTCCTTCTTCCAGAAAGAGATTCACTATTTAGGTCATATCATTTCTGGCAAAGGAATCTCTGTGGACCTAGAAAAGGTAAAGGCCATTATGGAGTGGCTAGTGCCAAAAAATGCCCATAAGGTGAGAAGATTCATGGGGCTAGCAGGCTATTACCGGAGATTTGTGGAAGGATTCTCAAAAATAGCGAAACCCATCACCACTTTGCAACACAAGGGGGTCAAGTATGAATGGATGGAAGAATGTGATAGTGAATTCATTAAGCTTAAGAGGTTACTAACCAGTGTGCCAATTCTATGAGTGCCAGATATGGAAAAGGATTTCACAGTCTGCACGGATGCCTCAAAGCAAGGGTTGGGGGCCATGCTAATGCAGGATGGAGGAGTGATAGTCTACGCATCAAGGAAGTTGAAGAAACATGAAGAGTTATATGCGACTCATGATTTAGAGTTGGCAGTTGTAATGCTAGCTTTGAAAATTTGGAGGCATTATCTTGTGAGGTGAAACTTTGAGCTCAACACGAACCATCAAAGTTTAAAACATCTCTTCACTCAAAGAGATCTAAATGCCAGGCAAAGGTGATGGAGTGAGTTTATGAGTGAGTACGATTTTGGTATTTCGTACATCANTCAAGGGAAAGGAAAATGTGGTCACAGATGCCTTGAGTAGGAGACCACGTATCTTCTCCTTGGTAACCTTAAAGGTCAATTTGAGGGAACATGTGTTGGCACAACTCTAACAAGACATTTGGTATTTAAAGGTTACTTCAAACCTCCATAGCGGGAGGCAGTTAGATCCAAAGTATGAAGGATATAGTCTGGAAACAGACGGACTATTAAGATATTGAGGAAGGATGTACATCCCTGAGAATGGGGATATTCGAAGCATCATACTGAAGGAAGCCCATAGAGCACTTTATTGTGTGCATCCGGGTGTGAAGAAGATGTACGCAGATATGAGGAAGCTCTTCTTCTGGGTAGGCATGAAGCATGATGTAGTCCATTTCATCGCCAAGTGCATAGAGTGTCAATAAGTGAAATCTGACCACCATCACCCAACAGGCCTCCTACAACCACATGATGTTCCTATGTCCAAGTGGGAAGTCATCTCTATGGATTTTGTTGTGGGGTTCCCGCTCACATCTCATAGACATAATGCCATTCTTGTGATAGTGGATAAGTTAACCAAGAGTGCTGATTTTATTCCACTAAGAGACACTTACAATGTCACTGATGTGGCACATGTGTTTGTAAGTGAGGTTATCTGTTTGCATGGGATACCTAAGAAGATCATTTCAGATAGGGACTCCAGATTCACTTCTAAGTTTTGGACAAGTCTACAGTCAGCGTTGGGGACTCAGTTGAACTTAAGCAGAACTTATCATCCTGAAATAGATGGGAAAACTGAGAGAGTAAATCAAGTCATGGAAGAAATGATTAGAATGTATGTAATGGATAATCAGACCTAGTGGGACAAGTACCTACCTTTGGTAGAGTTTGCCTACATTAACAGTTTTCATAGCTCCATCTGAATGCCACCCTACGAAGCTTTGTATGGGAGGCCATGCAGAACGCCATTGAGTTGGGATAGACTAGAAGACCCAGTAACAGTTGGGCTAGAATTGATTCAAGAGATGGAGGAACAGGTGATTCAGATTAGACAGAGACTAAATGAAGCACAGGATAGGCAGAAAAGTTATGTGGATACACACAGGACCAACCAAAGTTATGAAGTGGGAGACCAAGTTTTCATTCGTATCAAGCCTAATAAGAGTACCATACAGTTCGGGAAGGGGAAAAAGTTGTCACCTCAATTTATAGGACCATTCAGAATCCAAGAGAAAATTGGACCTGTTGCATATCGTCTTGTACTGCCACCCCACTTGCATAAAACTCATAATGTGTTTCATGTATCTATTTTACGTCATTATGTTGCTGATGAATCACATAAACTAAATTGGAAGGAATTGCAGGTATCAGACGTGGGAACCCTCACAGTAGAACCATTACACATATTGGATCGTAGAGTCTGACAGCTCAGGAACCGTCTGGTAGACCAAGTTAAGGTCCAGTGGGACAAGTATAGTCCAGGATTTGCTACTTGGGAAGACACCGAGACACTACGACAAGACTATCCCTCACTTTTTTGACCACCTCAAGAACATGTTTCTCAAAGGTTGGATGTATGCAACACCACCTTTTGACTTAGACAGCCAGGATTACCTAAGGCCTATATACTTTATTATCTAGTCACAATGAAACTATTAAGTGGTACACTTAAACTTTAAATGTATGAACTTTTATGAATGTTCAAATGTTATTGATGATGATGTATGTAATGCGATCTATGATGTGAATGTAAATTTTACGAATGTTTAAATGTTATTGATGATGATGTATATGATGCGACATATTGTAAGAATGTGAATTTAATGAATGTTTAAATGTTGTTAGGATGATGTTGGATATGATGCAATCTATTTTGGGTAAATGATATTCTTATGAATTGGTGTCAAAATTGAATTATGGGATATTATGAGATCTATTTCTAACTGGAAAGATTTGATGTTAAATTATCGGTACAAGGATACCAAATTGAAATGATGATAGTATGCAATTACATGATGACAATGCATAGAAATGTATGAGTTTGTGTTACAGACTAATCTGCAGGTCATGGGCTATGAAATAGACAAGGGATAATGATGATGAAAGTGGATATCATGAACACTAACCGAGAAACATTATGGTATGATTATTGTATGTGAAATTATATCAGTTTGGATGCATTGATATGATATGTGGACCAGTGCAGGATTTCAGGTGATGACACTGCCCAAAACAGAATAAACGATGACAAAACCCCCAGCAACACGGTGCCACTGTATATTCCATTGTAGGGTGTGGACCCTAGTTATGATTAGGAGGGGCGGAGGCATTTCCCACTGTATATCCTATGAAACCTGAAGTCATGGGAGAATGGTGTTAGTTCACGCTCCCCATGATGTGTGATGATGACTGTCAGATGCCTGCTAGGGAAGCTTGGTCGAGATAGCGACACTTCCGCTTACGGGTTCTATTTGGAGTTAGGTCAATATAATTGACGCTCCAAGATAGTCTAGGATAGGAAGGATAGGAATGGATATGGAAGTAGGTTAGGGAGGAAAGATGAGTAGAAATAGTTGAGAAAGTATGGAGATTTGTCTTGCGGCAGAATTTAATGTTTTCCCTTAAAAAAAAAAGAAATTTGTATATATGAATATTCATAATTACGTAACTAAACCACAGTTGTCTAAATAAAATTGTTGAACAAGATAATAGTAATTAAAGGATTTCTCAAGCAATTGATTGGTTTGTTGTCTTTTATAAAAGACTAGTGTTGTTGACTGGATTGGATGCATACATAAATTACTAAAGGATGATAGTTTTGATTATTAGTACATGCACGAGACTTGTATGTACTAGCTACACATGCATTTCTTGTACATATACACTA
>ML785355.1:469758-576276 GCA_009831015.1 Picea engelmannii | reverse complement strand
AGAAAATATTGTTAAAAATAAATTGAATCATCTGAGCCAATCTTTCACTCACGTATGTGAGATATGAAAGAATATCTGCCCTCATCAACAATGGGTTATCTTCCCTATTCTTCTCAACCAAGGAAGAAGGATTGTTTCTAATTTCTGAGCATGGACCATTCCTCACCTTGGGCCATTCTTCCTACACTAACCAAAGTGCACCCTGGACAAAACGTATAAACCCTAAGGAATGTCTGAGTCTGGACCACTCCTCACCTTGGGCCATTCCTCCTACACTAATCAAAGTGCACCCTGGAGAGAATGTATAACCCTAAGGAGTGTCAGTCATGGACCATTCCCCACCCTGGGCCATTCCTCCTACACTAATCAAAGTGCATCCTAGAGAGAATGTATAACCCTAAGGAATGTCTATCCCTGATTGTTGAGCCTGGACTATTCCCCACTCTGGGCCATTCCTCCTACAATAATAAAAGTGCACCCTAGAGAGAATGTGTAACCCTAATGAATGTTTGTCCTGCATCAACCTCCAAAACAAACCATACCTCGTGTTAACCACAATGAGAAATCGTTGTTCAACGAGGTGGTCCAGTCTTCTTGAGTAAACCTCAAGAAGAGAGACTGCCCTAGACCACTCCCCATGTTAATCACAGTGGGAAGTCACTGTCTATGATACATCATCAATCAGAATACCTTTGATGTTAACCAGAATGGGAAGTCATTGTCGATCAGAAATCTCAATCCACTTTCCTAACAGGAAAGCATCTGTCCAAGATGGACTATGTTTCAATGAATGTCTTCAATAATGTTTTCAGTGCTCCCTCCTAACTTGGAGAGTCATTTCTTCCTTTTTCAATAAGAAGGAAGTTTTTCCCACGAGCTCCAGCTTGAGTACGCAAACTCTTTCATTTTGGATAGAATCTTTACTAAAATGTCTGCTTATCTGCTCATCTGTGGAGATATGTATTCGAGAAAACATTTTCTCCTTTCTGGACTTCATCATGGATAATGTAATGCTTGATTTCAAATGTAATTTAGACTGGAACACTGTGAAGGCTTCATATAGATATGAACAATAGAGTATATCATAGTTGGAGAATTGGAACATATCCATGTGGTTCTTCTTCTGTCATCATGAGATCTGATCTACTGGGTAGTCATCTTGGTGTTATAGGAAATATTTCACCATGCTTCTATTGTGAACTGGAGGTTCTCCACCAAGTTAGCTTCTTCTATCTACATATAGGAGTCTCTTTCTGGTATGCCTCCAAAGTCTTGAGATTTCTCCTCATAGGCTCTTTATTCAATTTCTCTGGAGAACATTCTTTGCATTCATCTGATGTAGAACTCCAACTCATGGATGATATAATGACTTATATAGAGATAAGTTTTGTGTACTGAAGAAGTAATCCTCATAGTATTCTCCCTCCATCTGGGAGAGCCTCTGGTTCTAGATATTCCCATTCTTTTATTCATAGGTTTTCCATACACAGTTCTACATCACGACTTTTAGTTCTTCTTCTTGATTGTTTTCATATCAGGCGGGTAATCTTGTGATTCTTAGCATTATGACTAGTTGTTCTGGCTTTTCTTTCTTTCTTGGAATATTTATGTTCTTCTTCATGTTTTTCCTTAGCTCTTGGGTCCATGGAGTTTCTTATAGATTCCATGTTCTAGAGATTCCACTTCTTCCTTGCATCATAGGATCATGGATCTGGATGGACAACTAGGAATACTTTAAGACTTCTGAAGAAGTCTTCTTCTGTGGTTGAACTGAACACGTGTTTTCTTTCATGACTACTACCATGGATATATACAATTCACCATATTCAATGGATCATAGGATTAGCTCCCTCCTAATCCTTTCTTAAAGTACAAGTGTATATAATCTTCTCCCTCTGTCTAATAGACTCCATGCTTCCATTTGCATCCTTGTTGTCTTATGCAATGTATAATTAGCTTTCTTTCCTTAACAGAGTCTATGCTTCCATCTTGTTGTCTTCTACAAAATGTCATAAGTCTTTTTGCAATTTCCTCTCGATTGCTAACTTCTTTCTGTATTTGCTTCTTCTAAGTCTCTTCATGATTGATTCTGATTTCGGCTTATCTTGCAATAGCTATCACATAATATATTTAATCTTTTCTTGTATAGAAATCCTTATCTTGTTGTTCTTCCATGGATATATTTTTTCTTGGAACATTTTATCTTTCTAAGAGATAGATATACAAGATATGTACAGAGACGATACAAACAAGATATGTACAGAAAATGAGGAGAGTGTTGTTTACCTTTTTAGAAGAAGAAGTCTCTTCAATCCTTCTTAGTCTTGTTCAGAGAGTTCTTCCGGATTCATCGCATAGGTTTTTTGATTTTCAATCCTTCTTAGTCTTGTTCAGAGAGTTCTTCTAGATTCATCACATAGGTTACTTTTCTTCGGCAACCGATGCTTCATGTTTCTCTTTCCTTTTCTTTAGTTCGGGACACTGATTCTTGTAGTGATTGTACTTTTTATAGTTGAAGCACTATATTTCTGAAATATCTTTTCTTTGTTTTGGCTTCCTTCTTGAATCAAACTTTCTTTTGTCCCTGGAGTTCTTGAATCTTGTTGTGAAGGCTTGATCATTGTACTTCTTTTGAGGTTTCTCTTTTGCATTGATCCTTGATTCTTCTTGAGCACAGAAAGTCCAAAGTTCTTCAAATGTTGGGTACTCCTTCCTTGTGTTCGTGCTTGCAGTAAATGCATCCCATGTCTTGGGAAGACCATTGAGTACTATGTTCACCAATTCCTTCTCTAAGTTGATCTCTTCAATAGCTTGTATTTGATATCTTAACTGGGAGATCGTTACAAAGTATGATTTTATGTTGTCGTCGTCATTCATCTTCATGTCACAGAGCTCATTCTTTAGACTCATAACTTGTCCAATGTTTTTTACTGAGAAGAGATTTGTTAGGGCATCGTGCATCTTATTTGATGATTCAAGATGGGAGATGTAGGGTATCAAGTGGTATTTTATGGAATCCACTATGATACTCATGGCACTTATGTCAACATCTTTGAACTTCTCCATAGCTTCAACATTCTACAGTTCCTTCTCTTCTCCTTCTTCAAACTCTGGCTTCACCATCTTTCCTTTCACAACATCCAACACTTTATTCTTAGCAACGATGAGGTTAATCCTTGTCTTCCATGCTATGAAGTTAGAGGCTCCATATAGCTTGTTCTCAGACTTCATAGAGTTTTTCATGGCTGCTTGACTTGGTCAAACCCTAGATTTGACCAGAAATCCAAACTTCACGTCTTGGCCTTTTGAGAGTGCCAAGAGATGCACTAGGCTAGGGCACACTGATATGTCTAATGATTAGATAAATTCATTCACTTAAGGTGCCTCAACAAGAGGATTAGGGTTTCTGTAACTGCACCTCCTAGTAACCCTAACTGCAATGTCTTGGGAGATGCTTCTGTTAGTAACCCTTGTGGCAGTTCCTCAGCGAGCTCAATATCCTAGCGGTTATGTTTCCTTCTAACATTTTATGTTGTCTGAAGGAGGTGTGGGCCCATAACCTATTAGAATATAGAATATGGTGTGCTCATTTTACCATTGACGATACCCTCGTCACCCAACCATAGGTTGAATCCACCCTCCAAGCACCTTAACCTTGACTGAGAATTACTCTTGAAGCAAACCCTAGGCTAGATATCCAAAAAAAGTGTAGTGCATCTTCCTCCAAGGATAACACACCAACAATAGCTGATTAGATAGTCAAAACCCTGACCAAGAGATAGTCCAAGCCAACACTGAAACTACTAGCTGCGCAGCTGCACCTGCAACTCTCCTCCACACATGCACACCAAACTAGGAACTACAGTGCGCACCAAACTAGGAATTGCAATTATGAGATGTTGTCAAATGAGAACTAGCGCCCTATATTTACATTGGTTTTGCCAGATCTGTTGGGGCCGAATTCTCCTTTTGGATATGTGTATGTTCAATATATTATTATTATTTCTGGACAACTTCTTCTCTTGGAGGCTAATAACCTAATATAAATTATCTTCTTGAGCCGAAAAGACTTCTAGGGTTATTAGCCAACTCATTAGGGTTTCTCTTGCTTCCCAGAGTCTCCTATTCTCATCAGGTTCACACGTGGAGGTAAATACCTCCCGTAGCTACCATAATATTAGCAGATGGCATCTCAACAACATCAACACGAAGTTGGAAATATTCATGACAAGGCTGGAATCAACAAAAACATCAACACGAAGATGGAAATGTTCAGCACAAGGCTAGCATCAACACAAAGCTAGAAATCTTCATCACAAGGCTGGCATAAACACTACTCCTCCTTTCGAGGTAGGTCCTTTCAGAATACACCAATATTTTCTCAAAAGTGCTCAAACTTTACACAATATAGAGGCTTGGTCAACACATCTGCAACCTACTCATTCATGCTAACATAATGGAGCTTCATGGCTCCTCTCTACACCATTTCATGAATGTAATGATGTCATATTTCTATGTGTTTTGACTTGTCATGGAACACAAAGTTCTCTGTCATTTTTATGCAACTCTAGTTATCACATAGAATCATGGTTGCTTCCATATCTAGATCAAATAGACATGTCAACAAATTCCAAAGCCATATGGCTTCACAACTTGTGAAACATGCAACAATGTAATTCTCTTATGTCGTGTTGAGAGCAATTCTTGATTTTTTCCTACTCTGCCATGAGATCATGGTTGACCCCATACTCAAACAACATCCTGGGGTGTTCTTTCAGTGAGAGAAACTTCCATCCCAATATGAATCGGTATATCCACTTAGTGTGAATTCGTGATCTCCATTATAACTGAGAACAAAATCCAATGTACCCTTAAGGTATCTCATCACATGTTTTGTAGCAACAAGGTGAACATGTATGGGTTCTACCAAAAAAGGACTCATGGTGTTCACAAAAAAACATATATTTGGCTTGGTGCTCATTAGATACATCAATGATTCAATGATCTATGCGTACAACATAGCATCAACCAACTTTGATGAAGTATCAACCAGGAGCTTCAAATTTTTGTACATGGGTGTATTCATGGATTTACACTCCAACATATCAAGCCTCTTTAGTATTTCAACTGCATACTTCCCTTGGTTAAGGAATATCATCTCTAGGCTCTTCCATAACTCAAATTTAACATCCACGACCATCCATGTTGGGCCATGCTACACAAAATAACTTTTATTGTTCTCTTTGCGAAATATACTATAACATATCCAACATCCAACTGAGTTATGCCACATAAAATTTCTGAACTGCATGCAATTAAAATATATACACATAGAAATCTTGTGGAAATATATACATAAAACATAAATAGACAAACACATATGTAAATGCATGGATTCACATTGAAATAACAATAAACGTATACATGCATCATATACATGAAATAACCATAAATATATAGACAATCATAACCACACATAATATAAACCCATAAAAATACACACATAAATAACAATGCAACATGTAAATTTATCACACAATTGACATGTATCTTGGTAAGAATGTAACCAACTACGTATATACCTTCCACGAACCTCCCAACCTTATACCACACATTTCATCACTCTCAACAGTGAGTCAACCTCGAGCTGGGAATAAACTCCACTTGGGTAAAGGGATTCCTAACCAAGCTAAAGGTTCATAGACAATAAGAAAGACTTTGTCACAAGGTGCCAAATCAAACTAACAACCTACAATCCCTCATTCCCCACATGTCTGACCCATCCTAGGAAGTGTGCCCCTTCTCTACTCAACAGTCCTTCGGCTGCCACACTTCCTTTCTAGGCTTCAGCAACAGGCCGGACAGGAAGTCTCAAAGCCTTGTAGATGTAGTTTAGCACCTTCAGGAAATCAACTCCCAACAATTCTCTCACCCAGAGAGAAATTACTCACGGGACTGAAAACCCTCCTCCTCAATATCCCACGGGCATGAAAACTCACTTCTTTAGTCCAACTCCCAAGCTAACCAAATACACCAACACATAATGGCTATGGATACAGGTTCAGGTACAATCATGAAAATACAAAGGATAGTTCAATGGGTCTATGCATGCTCATGGATGATTGAATCGATTCCTGAATGAATTAAGGAATGATGGGAAGAATGATGGAAAATATGGGAAAATGAACTAAGTCCCAAAAATATGTATGCATGTCCCCAACTTGACACTTATCATGTTGGGAGCTACTTTGGCCCACTTGTCCCCAACTTTGGAACTTAGGATAAAATAATTATCCATACTTTATACTTTAAGAAATATTAATATAATATTCTATTTTGGCTTAAGCTCTCTATCTTAGCCCTTTCCTTAACTTTTATCCCCCACCCTTTCCCTAACTAGTGGATTTTAGTCCCCCATCTCTTTTATCGTGGTCGGTCTGTGCGCAACGATGAATTTTGTATTAATTATGAGATATATACAAAAGTAGGCACACTAGCCTTTAACATATAAGCTCTCTATCCTAATCAAAACATAAGAATCCTAGCTTACAATAATTGTCTCATGAGCCTCTAAAACACAACATATACACAAAGGATCCCTAGCCTCGAAATCATGCACACTCAAGTTGCAGCGTGCGGTATCCAAGAATGTGCACACTTCATCATTTTACTACGCAGTAAAGCGTGCACTATGCCATGAAATGTGGATACAAAATGATATCAAACAACTCACCATCTTAAGCACCTTTTCATTTACATTACAATTGGGTTCGGCCTAGGGATATTACAATGCCCTCCCCTTATTTATGCATTGTCCTCAATGCATCATGTAACCATATACAAAAAAAATTCAAAAATGTGGGTATTATACCTGCATTGCATCTTCATGCTCCCAAGTAGCATCCTCAGGACCATACCAGATCCATTGGACCTTTACAATCTCTATGGCTCGATTCCAGAGTTGTTTGATTTTCTGTTCCAAAATGTGTACCAGATGCACTTGAAAAGTGATTTCTTGCTCCACCTGCCACTTCAATCATATGTGACTGATAATCTACTTTCTTGTTGTCCAGGGCTACATATATCCTTGGCACATTTCTTCCCATGTCCTCCATTGCTTCATCTTGTTGAACATTGTGAACAATCCTCCCTTTTTCACCTCTGTGAGGAAAATCTATGAACATGTGATCTCCTTTACAACCCCATAATTGAATAGGTAGTTTCCTTGGCCTTTGACCTCCTGCCTCAATCACTCTGGGCTCTCTAAGAGTTGGTTGTCCTTGAGGATTATTTCTAAAGAATGTTGGCTTAGACCCCTTCTTCCTCTGATACATCTTGAATTTCTTTTTGTCTTCCCAATATTTTTGGAAAGTTGGTCTTGATTTCTATTGATCATATAGGCATTTAGCTCTCCTTATGGTCTCCTCCAATGTATTTGGATCATCATACTGTATTTTTTCACTGATAAATGATGGCAATCCACTCAAATACCTCTAAATATTAATTGTCTCATCCTTGATGAAAGAGACATACTTCAACAGTTCTAGAAACCTTCCTTCATATTCATCTATTGTCATACTCCCAATCTTGAGTTCAAAGAACTCTTTCATTTTCTTGTCATAATATCTGTTAGTCAAGTATTTATTCTCAAAATACTTCTTGAATTCTCCCCAAGTAACACTTTTCTCTTTAATGTGTTGCACCTGCTCAAGTTGATCCCACTACATGGATGCATTTCCCTTGACTTGATAGATAGAAATTCTACCTTCTGCATGAGAAGAAAAATTATGAAATTGAAAATACTTTCTGATGCCCAACATTCATGCCTTTGCATCTTCATCCTTCTTGTGCTCACCATCAAATGTAGGAGGTTTTATTTTGTTCATTTATCGTCGTAGCTCATCCACCCTAGACCTCTTATGCTTTCTGACAGGGGATGGACTTGAGATTCTATATGATATCTTATTGTAATGCCTTGGGGAGTGATGGTGATGTCTACTAACACTTTTGGTTCTTCTTTTCTCATCAAGAGACTTCTGATTTCCTGATTTTCTTGAGCCACTCTCCTTATCCAATTTATTTTCTATTTGGTTCAAGCTCTGCATTTACTTCATGTTGAAGTCATCTTGTTTCTCCTTGGATCTCATAATCCTTTCATTATCCCCCTTATGGATTTGGACATCCTTCTGTAAACTTTTAACGGTCTCTTCCATATTCATGTTTTCATTCCTTTCATCTCCATGTCCATTGGATTTTGTTCCTTCAATGCCCAAATGGACATCCATCCCTCTAATCTCATCCTCCTGGCTGTAATTACCTTGTGCCTCTTCCATTCCTCTGGAATCTATGTTGATCTTGATCTGATCTAGTTGTTGTTAACTCTACAAAATGTGCAGCCAACAGAACTTTGTCAGGCTAATTGTTTCAACAATTTCATGGAAATCTGAACCATTCTGGTTCAATAACATATATCAGAATTATTTCTTATGATTTCTTGGAAAATTGAATTCATCGATCAATTTTATGGGTGGATATTTATATTCCACTATCCAAGACCTTTCCAAATCCTACTCCCATACTTTATTTTGAATCTTGAACATAAAGTTCTAGCTAGTTAAAAATTGCCCATTAATTTTTCTGTTCACACTTCAACTTGGTGCAACTCTGCATTGTAATTATGCAATTTCGCACTGAATCCATTGGAGTTATCATAGGATATCAATTGGGTTTATTCATATACATCTTATTGACACTTTGTCCAAGTTTCACTTCTTTCTAGGTTTTGGGATGCTAGTTACAGCCTGTTGAAATTCCATACCAAAATACCATATTGTAATTAGTATGTTATAGGAACCTTATTTTCCATATTAAACACATTTAACATTCCCAAAAGTTTAATTAAGCTCTTGTAATTTCTTCTATGGTTCCATAGCTTTCTACTGACTTCTCTTGTGCCTCAATATGATTCCAGGGCATAAAGTTATGGTTCTTTGAAGTTAGATGGGTCTTAAAATTTACCCTCCACTGTTTCTGTTGTAACTTTCTCATAAAAGCTATGTTTGACGAACGATTTACACCATTAGAAATATCTCTCCGAGATCTTTTATTTGAGATACAGACACAAAGTGTGCCTTTCCACACTCACTTCTCGTGATTTTCGAGTGCCTAGAAATGCTCTTAAGGGCCTCAAAAACACGTCGCAAAAAGATGACGTTCAAATGATATACAACGTTGCAGAAAATCATTGGTTTTATGTTGTTGTTCACCCTTCAAACAACTTCGTGCACAAACATTTCAACTTGTAAACCCATATTCACCATGCACAACAACAACACAAGGTAAATCGTGTTGCGTGCACTTTAAAACCACTGTGTATCACACCTCTATCATGCTAATAACTTGCACACGCTACTTTTTTGTCATGTGCCAATATTCACCGTTCGCAGTTTTGGTTCTTGCACTATTACCTGTTGCGTGTAGTTTTTTTATCACGCGTTAACATTCCATGTGCATTTCACTCTATGCATTGCACCATGCCAAAGTTTAGTATTCCCCCACCCCGCACCCATACTCTGCATGCATCATTAAATAAATTGTCGGGTAACAACATATACCCACATTGCGTGAGCACCAACAAAGTTTCTCTGTTCTCAGTCAATGTTGCGCACACCACGCGTGCCATTATTATGTGTTTTTCACACCGCACAATGTTAAATTTAGCGCGCACTCTTGTACACCAATATTTTTCTGCGTGGCGTCGATATTTAGTGCGCACACCCGCACACTAACATTTTTCCGTGCGACACCAAAATTTAGTGCACACACCCGCACACTAACATTTTTCTATGCAGCATCAAAATTTAGCTCACACACCACCATGCCAATATCTTGTCGCACAGTGTCTAATTTTACCTATCACAAGATTTTCACTGCACATCATGCGTTTTTAGTGCACCCACCTGCGCACATTCATTTTTATGTGCATCAATTCCTCGTGAATTCTGCTGCAGAAATTGGGGCTTTTGCTTAACGTTTTCCCCAATTTACCATAGACATTCCGCAACCATGAAATTTATTCAATTTCACCCTGATAACACTAGTTCAACCTATGCAACAAAAAATCGTTGTAAGTTGACATTTCTCGAACGAATTTATCCAAAATCAATTCGCGAATTGATAAATTTAACCACTAAACTCGCTCCATCTGTCATGGCTTCACTGTAACTTCAAATTCGACCCATTCTGGATCCGAATTTTCTAGAACATATATTAAATCGGGAATATCTCATTACTTGGCCGAATTTATCAATTTTCCCCAAATTTAACAAAAAAAATTGGGGCTTTTCCCAATTCCGCGTTGTTGCTTCTAAATTTTACCATGAACACTCTACAAACTGAAATTTGGCCACCTCGAAATAAATCCTCTATGACATTTCACATCAACTCACCCTTCTCGGCCCATCCAAGCTCAGTGTTGAAAAGTGAAGCTCTGATACCATATTGTAACGTCCATGACCATCCATGTCGGGCCACGCTATGCTAGAGATCTCTTACTATTCTCTCTGTGGAATATAATATAACATACCCAACATCCAACTGAGCTATGCCACATAAAGTTTTCAAACTGCATGCAATTAAAATATATACATAGAACTTTTGCAGAAATATATATACATAAAACACAAAAATACAAATACATATGTAAATGCATGGATTCACACTGAAATAGAAGTAAATGTATACATTCAACATATACAGGAAATACCCATAAATATACAGACATTCATAACCACACATAAGATAAACCCATAAAAATACGCACGTAAATAACAATGCAACATGTAAATTTATCACACAATTGACACTTATCTTGGTAAGAATGTCACCAACTGTGTGTAGACCTTCCACGAACCTCCCAACCTTAGAACACACTATTCATCACTCACAATAGTGAGTCATTCCTGAGATGGAACTAAACTCCACTCGGGTAAAGGGATTCCTAACCAGGCTAAAGATTCATAGACAACAGGAAAGACTCCATCACAAGTGCCAACTCAAACTAACAGCCTAAAGTCGCTCATTCCCCACATGCCTGTCCCACCCTAGGAAGTGTGCCCATTCTCTACTCAATAGTCCTTCGGCTTCCCCACTTCGTTTCCAAGCTTTAGAAACAGGCCGGACAAGGAGTCGCAGAGCCTTATAGATGCAGTTTAGCACCTTCAGGAAATCAACTCCCAACAATTATCTCACCTAGAGAGAAATTACTCACGGGCCTAACAACCCACTTCTTCAATATCCCACCGGCCTGAAAACCCGCTTCTTCAATCCATCTCCCAAGATAACCAGATACACCAACACAAAATGGCTATGGATACAGGTTCAGGTACAGTCATGAAGATATGAAGGATAGCTCAATGGGTGTGTGCATGCTCATGGATGATTGACTGAATGCCTGAATGATGGAAGGAATGATGGGAAGAATGATGGAAAAGATGGGAAAATGAACTAAGTCCCAACAATATGTATGCATGTCCCCAACTTGACACTTTTGATGTTGGGAGCTACTTTGGCCCACTTGTCCCCAACTTTGGAACTTAGGATAAAATAATTATCCATACTTTATACTTTAAGAAATATTAATATAATATTACTTTTTGCATTAAGCTCCCTAGCTTATCCCTTTCCTTAACTTTTAACCCCCATGATTTCCCTAACTAGTGGAGTTTAGTCCCCCTTCTCTTTTATCATGGTCGGTATGCACGCAAAGATTGAATTTTATATTAATGATGAGATATATACAAAAGTAGTCGCACTGGCCTTTAACATCTAGGCTCTCCAGCCTAATCAAAACATAAGCATCCTAGCTTATAATAATTGGTTCACCATCCTATAAAATGCAACATATACACAAAGGATCCCTGGCCTTAAAATTGCACGCACTCAAGTTGTTGTGCACGATATCCAAGAATGTGCACACTTCATCCTTTTACTGCGTAGTACAAGCATGCACTATGCCATGAAATGTGCATACAAAACGATATCAAACATCTCACCAGCTTAAGTACATTTTCATTTACATTACAATTGGGTTTGGCCTAAGGATATTGCATCAAAACCTAAGGAATAGTGCATTAGGCCAAGGTATTTCATCTCAAATTCTACAGTGAGCTTCTTGTTACAATTAATGATGAGATTTTCTTCTCCAGTTAGAAATAAGTTGTCCACACACAAAAACAATATAACAAGCTCATAATTCATAACCTTGAATTATAGATTAGAATCATATTTACTCTTGGTAAAGCCCAAGCTCATCAGGAAACTATCAATTCTTCCATACAAAGCTCTAGGATCTTGTTTCAATCTATACAGAGCCTTCTTCAATATGAAGACATGTGTTTTTCTATCCTCAACATCAAACCCTTGAGGTTGTTCTATATACACTTCCTCTTCAATGACACCATTTAAGAAAGTTGTTTTCACATCCATCTGGTGTAACTTCCGTTTCATCTTAGATGCAAGGGATTTTATGGTTCTGATTGAAGTCTATCTGGCTAGAGGAGAAAACGTCTCTTCATAATCAATGCCTTCCTTTTGAGAAAAGACATGAGCTACAAATATTCTTTATATTTCTCAATACTTCCATAAAAAACATGTTTTATCTTGTATATACATTTGGAAGATAACACATCATATCTCTTTGGTATGGGAACTATTTCCCATAAATCCTTCTTTATAATGGATTGGTATTCCTCTGTCATGGAATCTACCTATTCTTTCTTTTGAATGGATTCTTCAAATAAAGTAGGCTATTACAAGTGAATCATCCTGCGGACAAGAAGATTCCTTCTTGGTATCTAGATCCCTAAAACCAAGACAAAAATGGTGCTATCATTGGTCACTAACATCCTTTTAGATCTAATTAAGCTAATGAATGAAGAGGAAGAAGAAAACTGTAAATTTTTAAATGGTGGTTGTCCTCTCAAATTCCAAGTTGAGCTTCAATCACAAGATCGTCAATAGGTCCTGTAGAAAAAACAAAGATACAAAAAGCTTCCTATTCTACTGAGATTAGCTCAAATACAAATCTATCTACTGAAGACAAGTTCATGTGGAACAAACATAAACTTGAAAGAAACAGGAAAAGAATGTATGTATACTAATGAGAACAAATGAAGAGTACTTACAATCCTTTGATGAAGGTGCAACAACTTCTTCCAGCTATCCTTGTCCAACCCCTTTCCTCAATTAATCTACACTGATTATGTTTCAATGGAATCTCACTTATGGAATCATAAGTTTTGTGTAATTCTCAATCTCCATCTACTGTATGTTTCCTATGAGATCATAGGTTTCATACTTTCAATCTTTTCATCTACCTTTCACCATGAGAAGGCCTCCTTATATAGGGTTTGAGAGGCCCAACTACTTGAGAGATATTTGGGATAAGTTGAGGATTATTTTCCTTCAGTTGTGGATCTTCCCTAAGATTATTCCTTGAACTCATATTCAAATCCAACCAACCTCGGAGATTGAGGGGATTCTCCCTTCATTTCCTCCAACAAACCAAATTTCGCCCAAAAAAGGCTTGTGCTCCCTCAAAAGGGACATAGAGCATTGGAACGCTCCCCTGGAATAGGGTATAGAGTGCCAGTGCTCCCTAATAGAGCATAGGGGAACACTCCCTTCCAAAAGTGGAATTTTTAGTGGTTTTTCCAGTGGCAAAAGGCTTGTACTCCTTGTTAATTGATTTCTCTTTTTCAAGACTAGTCTTTGAGGTGTCTTAAGTGTTATTATGATGTCGTTAGAGGCATGAAATAAGCAATATGGAAGTATGATGTTTGTGACACTTGTGACACTTATGGTCAAGATACAACACTTACGGAAAAGATGTGACACTTACAACACTTGTAATGACGACACTTGCGACACTATTGAAGTGAGTAATTTTGTTGTGTAACAGATTGCCTTCCAAAGTGGGAAGTCAGAAGACGATGATGACTGAAGTACTTTGTAGAATTTTTTGAGCAAGGGTATGGACATAGAGAGACTGGAGAAAGTTGCACACAACCATGAAACAAATATTATGACATGTTTCAAACCCAAGGAAGGGATAGCTATGCTTGAGTGATAAAGACTTTTTCAGGTATGGCCGCCATAGAATACACTACGGATCCATAATTATATTGAAAAAAAGGTATAGCCACTAAACATACAATGTGGATCTATACTTCAATGACATGAACTAGTCGTAGCCACACAAAATACACTATGGATCTATGAGATGACAAGACATAGCCACAAACCAATACAAAGTGGATTTACGTGACAAGATATGTGTCAATATTCAATAGAAACTCCATCACAAACTGTGTAAAGTATATATCAGAGTGAATGAATCAACCCAGGGTATTCTTACCAATCCTGAATCCCAATGTAGTACAAATATAAGCATGTGAATAGGTTTCCTGATTTCGAACATGGCAGAAGGAACTTGATTACGGGTCAATGATGTAAATCGTTAACAAGCGCGAGGGAAATCACCATTGATGTCAATGATTCCCAAGGTACCCTAGTACATTCCAGGGAATGTGAATATATGAGCTGAAGTCGAACATCCGTGGAATCATTCGATCAGAGGTAAATGATATAAACCTACTGTCAAACATGTGGAGGCCTTCCATTAAGGCATGCAGGTCCCAAAGTACTAATTGGCTTCTAATTCTAATTCGAGGATGATGTGTTGAGGTTGAAAGGAATAGACTCTTCACATGAGAGCCTTGATGTATCCCCCATCAATGACACAAAATTGACACATAGATGTAAATGGTATATCAAATGAACATGGAATGACACAAGTATTGAAACAGGATATTTGTGGTGGCTAACTCTCGAACCAGATACTTCCCTTGAACATTGACGCATGACAGCAGAAACTTGAAAGGTACCAAAAATTGATAATGAAATAGATACTGTGACCTTCTTAGGGTGACCCAAAGGAGTAAGTAAACTCAAAGGATTGGTTCAGTGCAGAGGTTTAGCAGATTGAAATGCGTGCAAAGATAAAATTTCATGTTCAAGGGAGACTGTAAGGTTACTACCAAAGTTCTCAAAAACTTATTGGCTTGCTTCTCTCAATTTCCCCCCCATCCAGATAGACAAGTACCTCTTTTTGGTTTAATGAGATGGAGGGTAAAATATGCTCGATATAACTCACATTCGGTAATTTCCTCTTCCTTTGTTTAACAAACTAGAAGAAGTAAGGGTTCGGTCCCATATGGGACCTTCAATGTATGATTGTTTAACGAGTCCATAGAAGGTAAACTCGGTGGTTTTTCATATTTAGAGAGTCTGGAAATGACTTAAAGATGACTCCAGTGTGGTCCTTGTTCATATTGTTAGTCTCAAGAGGTTGAAAAAGAGATAAATTATCACTCGAAAGACGCCCTTTCAAACCTTTTAATGAGTGGGAAAGGAAGCAAGATCACTCAACAATCTTTTCACGTTTAGAGATTCTGAAAAGAGATTAAAGGAGACTCCAAGGGGTTCTATTTTCGTGTATCCATAGGATCCCAAAAAAGAGATAAAAGGTTGCTCAGTTACATTCTCATGTTTTTACGAGCGTGATAAATAACAAAGACTAAGCGTGGTATATGTCCATCTTGAAAATATAGTGGCTTAACTCCATAATGATCATCAAAGGCTGGAGACATGCCCCCAAAGGTTCAATTCATTCACTGACTTTGAGGTTGTCACCAATTTCTGTACTATATGGATAAAAAGGATACAGGTGGATGAAATGAAGGTTCAAATACGACAGCTAACGAAAGACTCGACTCGACATCTATGAGATCTGACAAAAGACTCAACATGAAAAGAGAGGTGATTGTTTCATTTTTGAACGAGATTGACATAGGAAAAGAAATATCCTCAAGGCTTTGGGTTCAATCCCTATATCCATGTTTCATTTTTTAATGATCTTTCTATAGAGAGGAAAACCTATGCTCGTGACCTTTGTTTCATTTTTTAACGAGCTTGCCACAAAGGAGAGAAACTATGCTGGTGGCTTCTATTTCATTTTTTAATGATCTTGACACAGAGAGAAAAACTCTACTCATAACATCTGTTTCATCATGGATTTTAAGAGGATGACGCTCCGTAAGGATACCATGTCAAGAGAGAAAACTCGATCATGGCTTCCAGGATATCTTCACTGGATGGAAGAAGAATGCTCTGGAAGGAACACATGTCGAGGGTCTCAATAGGGTTAAGGAGATCAGGCTCCAATAGCCCTACCTAAGAGATCACCATGTCAACTACGAGATCCAAGTCATCAGAAGTTGAAGTCATGGGAGACAATGCCACATAATTGACCTATGGTAGAGGTGATATCAACTGAATATAAGACCCAGTTAAGGAGGTCATTGGGTTAATGGTCAAGTCAGATCCAACAGATGAAAGTTGATCAATAGTCACCATTCTTCCATCGTGCGGGAAATATATCACATGAAAAAGAGTGGACACAATAGCTTTCATGGCATAGACATAATCTCTCCCAATGAGTAAATCGAAATCCAAGGGGTCTTGGACTACCATAACATCCATAAAGATTGTTTTTACTCACAAAGTTACCGGAAATGGAAGAAGGATCCATAAAGGGTGACTGGTTCTTTTGTTGAAAGAGAACAGAGTCTGGGTAATCGACACAAGCTTAGGATAACCCAAATCTTTCCAAGCAATAGAGGACAAAACACTAATGGATGAACCTCCATCTATCAGTGTATGAAGAACGTCCTGACCACAAAATTTTACTATAATATTGAAATGCATGTGAGAGGGAAGACGAGGTCTAGTTAACACACCCCAATAAAAAAGGATGGCCTCATTACTTGGAAGGGTTTTCGTAGGAGAAGGAGTAATTCCCCTGAGCACAGTAGATCTTGTTCCAATAAGAAAAACATGGGTAGAATCAAGTTTACTCTCTAGCGGGAGAGTAGGATCGATTGATGATGGGATAGAATCGACCACCTTGGCACTCTTCAAAGGAAGAGTGTGATTGACCGATGATGAAACCAGAGAAACCAATTTGGAACTTGTCAGAGGAAGAGTGGGATTGACTGATAATGGAATTGGAACAACCACTTTGGCACTCTTCGGATAAAGGGTGGGACTGAACGAGGAAGGAACTGGATTAGTCACTTTATCACTCGTCAGAGGAAGAGTGGGTTTGACCGATGAAGTAACCAGAGGAACCACTTTGACACTTCTCAATAGAGGAGTGGGATCGACCGATGGTGGAGTCAGGTCGACCACTTTGACACTCTTCGAATGAAGGGTGGAACTAACCAATGAAGGGACTAGATCAGTCACTTGGGTTTCACTTTCCAGATCAAAAGTGGGGTTGATCGATGACGGAACTAGATCAACTACTTTGGTAAGTGGTTCAACTGAGGATGAAACTAGATTGATCGCCTGATCAACTATATTGATTAGGGATGGAACTGGATTGACCAGTCCATCAACTAACAATGGGTTGGGATAAATCTTACAATAACCATTTCAAAGTTGAAGTTTTTCCAAAAGAGAAGAAGGCTCGTCCATACGAGGACAAAGGTGAGAATAATGATCACCTTTACATAACATGCAAAGGAATTTGATAGTTGTCTTGTTCTTAGTAACCTTAACATCACTAGTTGACGGGGCATCATCAACGTGTCTATCAGGGGATGATTATGTGGAAGACCACATTTCTAAGACCTTGGGAATACTAGGGCAATCCCTCAAAAAAGACTACGATGAAATTTGGGTTTTAGATTCTTTGTTTTAAACTTATCTACCTTATCAACACTCCCAGTACTATTGACAATAGATGGTTTCTTAGATCCAACATTTGATGTAGTTGGAGGCTTGGTCCCTTTCCGGTTCTTCTTCTTCTCCTCTTTCCATTTCTTCTTCTTCTTATCAATCTGGCTACTCACTTGAGAGATTTCACTAGGCGAAGAAGGAGAAATGGAAGGAGACCTGATGGGAGAAGAAGGAGAAAGGTCAACATGAGGTTGATGTGTGGGTGGTGTTCTTACATCTGAAGAACCTTCATTCAAGATCACCGGAGTGGAGAACAACCATACCGATAACCCAATTGTGAGACCTGGAAGGCTCAAAGTAGCGATGTAAGGAAGACCGAGATTTCCATAAGAAGAAAAACGAAAGGGTTCCCCTGGAAAAGGGGTTCCTTCATTGGTCATTTTGGGAACTAACACCATAAAAATAAAAATCCAACCTAGATTCTTCTAGGGAGAACAAACAACACACACTAAAAACCTAGTAAGAAAGCAAGCAAACAAAGCCCTATCACAATGAGCACACTAGTTGATGATGAAATCCAATGTCGTGGGAACAAAGTAAGAAGGGGCTGAGATAGAGTTGGTTGGAAAAGTTACGTTGACGACCTTCTTAATGGACTTACACCCTAGTGCAAGATCCCACACATAAACGTGGGTATACCCTCCAAGGAGCCTGAGTGAGTTTAGCTAACGTTGATTCTAGGTACCGTGAGGACTTTCCCCTTCACAGTCACCTCATGTAAATACCCTAAAGATATAGGTCACTAAGGAACAGTGATTCCTGGGGAAGCAATCGATAGTCTTATCCACGTGCAGGGGCATGGTATCTAGCCCGAAATAAACTTTAAAGGCTTCCACTCATCATTGTGGGTATACATTCAAGTGATCCCCATAATACGCACAATATCTACACCAAGACCAACAAAGAAGGGTGAGTAACTCTGCCAATCTTAATGCAACCTTGTGATTGAACTTTGTGTGAGAAGGGCTTCCCAGGACAAAATGTAGCAATTGTATTTGACTGCTCCCTAACAAAAGATCTGATGTTTGTTTTCATATTTGGAAATTTATGTTTCACACCTACTCCAAATCCCTACAACTAATCTAATCTAGGTTTGCTACCAGAAAATGTAAAAATGTCTAATCAATTTTATTTTGGCATTTGATTTTAAAAGTTGTTGTTACTCAAATGAAAAATGGCGTGGGCAATATGGTGTTTTGACCGACTCGAAAGTTATGCAAAGATATGAATATCTAACCTTTTCATTTTGATGAAAGCTATGCTACGAGAAGGAGAAAACATTCAACATTTCAGATGCACAATGTCCCAAAATGTCAAAAAACATGCAATTCTTCTACTTTAAATGCAAGCATTCAAGGAAGACAATAAAATACGAAGAAGAATAAAAGAAAAGATAGGGACAATAGAGAAATCGCTCAAAAATTAATTTCTTGGGAAAATGACCTCCAACATCAAAAGGAAAAGTACAAAAGACCCTTGCAACTCCTTACAAAAATTTTCACTCAGTCAGATAATTGAGAAGAAAATGACAAATTGACTATAAATCGTTAAAGACAAAGAGTGACTTCAGGGTAAGGAAGAAAAAATGTAAAAATTCCAAACAAAAGGTGATCAATTCTTATAAATCAGAGTGTTGAAGGCCAAATCAAGGATCTACTAAGATGATAAGACTCTAAGCAAGTGCCAAAAGAAAAAATTGAACTTCAGAGAATGAAAACCTAGAGAATTTTGCACAGAAAAGGGGCAGTTCTCTGGTGTAAGGGGCATCAAAGAATTCCAACACTCTGTGTAAACCCATTAGGGAGTGCCAACGCTCTGGTAACAAGGGTAGGCGGGCATTAGCCTCTAAAAATTCAGAAAAAAAGCCCATAGAGTCAAAAAATGAAGCAAACCCAATCAATCAACTTGAAGGTGATGAAATCAAGAGCCAATCAATTAGATATAAGAATCAAATACAATATGGAGAAGGTAAAGAAGTGGGAAAAGGGACAAAAAAAGACCTATGAAAGGAATAAAAAATCAGAGCTCCTCCCCAGTGGAGTTGCCAATTTCTGTTAGAGGTGAATCCTCCTACGGAAAAGCGGATTCCCCCTTGGTATCTAGACCCCTAAAAACAAGACAAAAAGGGTGCTATCATTGGTCACTCACATCCTTTTATATCTAATTAATCTAATGAATGAAGAGGAAGAAGAAAAGTGTACCTTTTTAAATGACATTTGTCGTCGCAAAGTCCAAGTCGAGATTTAATCCCAAGATCCTCGATAGGTCCTGTAGAACAAACAAAGATACAACAAGTTTCCTATTCTACTAAGACTAGCTCAAATATATATCTATCTACTGAAGACAAGTTCATGTGGAACAAACATAAACTTGAAATAAACAGGCCAAGCATGTATGTATATTAATGAGAACAAATGAAGCGTACTTACAATCCTCTCATAAAGATGCAACAAATTCTTCTAGCTCTCCTTGTCCAACCCCTTTTCTCAAGTAATATACACTAATTATGAATCAATGGAATCTCACTTATAGGATCATAATTTTGGTGTAATCCTCAATATCCATCTGCAGCATGTTGCCTATGAGATCATAGGTTTCATACTTCCAATCTTTTCATCTACCTTTCACCATGAGAAGGCCTCCTTATATAGGATTTGAGAGGCCCAACTACTTGAGAGATCTCTAGGATAATTTGAAGATTCCTCTCCTTCAGTTGTGGATACTCCATAATATCATGCCTTGAACTCATATTTGAATCCAACCAACCTCAGAGATTGAGGGGATTCTCCCTTGATTTCCTCCAACAAACCAAATTTCGCCCAAAAAAGGTCAGTGCTCCTTCAAAAGGGATACAAAGTGTTGGAACGCTCCCCTGGAAGAGGGTACAAAGCGCCAATTCTCCCTAACAGAGCATAGAGGAGTGCTCCCTTCCAAAACTTAACTTTTCAGTGGCTTTCCTAGTGGAAAAAGGCTTATACTCCTTGTCAATTGATTTCTCTTCTTCAAGACCAGTCTTTGAGGTGTCTTAAGTGTTTTTATGATGTCGTTAGAGGCACAACATAGGGAATATGGTAGTATGATTTTTTCGACACTTGCGACACTTATGGTCAAGATACGAAACTTACAGACAAGAAGCAACACTTACAACACTTGTAATGATGACACTTGCGACACTATTGAAGTGAGTAATTTTGATGTGTAACAGATTTCCACCCAAAGTGCAAAGTCAGAACATGATGATGACTGAAGTACTTTGTAGATTTTTTCGAGCAAGGGTATGAACGCAGAGAGGCTGGAAAAAACTGCACACAACCATCAAACAAATATTATGACATGTTTCAAACCCAAGGAAGGCATACCTATGCTTGAGTGATAAAGACTTTTTCAGGTATGGACGCCATAGAATACACTGTGGATCCATAATTATATTGACAAAAAGGTATAGACACTAAACATACAACATGGATCTATAATTTAATGACATGAACTAATCGTAGCCATGAAAAATAAACTGTGGATCTACGAGATGAAAAGACATAGCCACAAACCAATACAAATTGGATCTATGTGACAGTATATGTGTCAATATTCAAGAGAAACTCTATTGCAACCTGGATAAAGTATATATCAGAGTGAATGAATCAACTCAGGGTCTTATTACCAATCCCGATGTAGTACGAATCTAACCATGTGAATAGATGTCCTGATGTCGAACATGGCATAAACTACTTGATTACCGGTCAATGATGTAAACCGTTAACAAGGGCGAGGGAAATCACCATTGATGTCAATGATTCCCAACGTACCCTAGTACATTATAGCGAATGTGAATAAATGAGATGAAGTCAAACATTCATGGAATCATCCAATCATAGGTCAATGATTTATAGCTACTATCGGAAGTGAGGAAGACTTCCATTGAGGCATGTAGGTCCCAAAGTACTAACTAGTTTCTAAGTCTAGTTCCTAGATGATGTGTTGAGGTCGACATGGATAGAATCGTCGGAGGAGGGCGTTCATGTATCCCCCATAAATGACATGAAACTAACACATAGATGTAAATAGTGGATCAAATGAACATGTACTAACACAGGTATTGCAAAAATATATTTGTGGTGGCTAACTCTCGAGGCAGATACTTCCCTTGAACACTCAGGCATGATAGTAGAAACTTGACATGGACCAAAACTTGATAATTCAATGGATACTAAGACTTACATCGGGTGACCCAAAGGAGTAAGGAAACTCAAAGGATTGGTTAAGTGCAGAAGTTTAGCAGATTGAAATGCATGAAAAGACAAAATGTCATGTTCAAGGGCGACTGTAAGGTTACTAGGAAAGTTCTCAAAACTTCTTGGCTTGCTTCTTTCAATTTTTCCCCCATCTAGATACACACGTACCCCTTTTTGGTTTAAAGAGCTTGAGGAGGGTAACAAATTCTCGATATAAATCACTTTCACTAAGTTCCTCTTCCTTTTTTTAATGAACTAGAAGAAGTAAGGGTTTGGTCCCATATGGTCCCTTTAATGTATGATTGTTTAACGATTTTAGAGAAGGTAAAATCTATGGTTTTACATATTTAGAGAGTCCTAAAATGACTTAAAGACGACTCTAGTGTGGTCCTTTTTCATAATGTTAGTCTCATGAGGCCAAAAAAAAGATAAATTATCACTCAAAAGATGCCCTTTCAAACCTTTTAACGAGTGGGAAAGGAAACAAGATCACTTGACAATCTTTTCATGTTTAGACAGTCTGAAAAGAGATTAGAGAATAATCCAAGGGATTCCTTTTTAATGTATCCATACGAGCTCGAAAAAGAGATAAAAGTTTGTTCGGTTACATTCTCATGTTTTTATGAGCATGAGAAAGAACAAAGACTAAGCTCGGTATGCTCCCATCTTGAAAAGCTAGTGGCTTAACTCCAGAATGATCATCAAAGGATGGAGACTTTTTTTTACAGGTCAATCATCCTACGGACAAGCATATTCCCTCTTGGTATCTAAACCCCTAAAACCAAGACAGAAAGGGTGCTATCATTGGTCACTAACATCCTTTTATATCTAATTAAGCTAATGAATGAAGAGGAAGAAGAAAAGTGTACCTTTTTAAATGGCATTTGTCCTCGCAAATTCCAAGTTGAGTTTCAATCCCAAGCTCCTCGATAGCACTTGTAGAACAAACAAAGATACAACAAGATTCCTATTCTACTGAGATTAGCTCAAATACAGATCTATCTACTGAAGACAAGTTCATGTGGAACAAACATAAACTTGAAAGAAACAGACCAAGCATGTATGTATATTAATGAGAACAAACGAAGACTACTTGCAATCTTCTGATGAAGTTGCAACAACTTCTTCCATATCTCCTTATACAACCCCTTTGCTCAACTAATCTATATTGATTATGCCTCAATGGAATCTCACTTATGGGATCATAAGTTTGGTGTAATTCTCAATCTCCATCTACTGTATGTTGCCTATGAGATCATAGGTTTCATACTTCCAATATTTTCATATACCTTTCACCATCGGAAGGCCTCCTTATATAGGCTTTGAGAGGCCCAACTAATTGAGATGTCCTTGGGATAAGTTGAGGATTATTTTCCTTCAGTTGTGGATATTCCCTAAGATCATTCCTTGAACTCGTATTCGAATCCAACCAACCTCGGAGATTGAGTGGATTCTCCCTTCATTTCCTCCAACAAACTAAATTTCACCCAAAAAAGCCCAACTCTCCCTCAAAAGGGACACAAAGCATTGGAACGCTCCCCTAGAAGAGGGTACAGAGCGCCAATGCTACCTAACATAGCATAGGGGAGTGCTCCCTTCCAAAAAATGTCTTTTTAGTGGTTTTTCTAGTCGCAAAAGGCTTGCACTCCTTGTCAATTGATTTCTCTTCTTCAAGACTAGTGTTTGAGGTGTCTTAAATGTTCTTGTGATGTCATTATAGGCATGACATAGGCAAGATGGAAGTATGATTTTTGCGACACTTGCGACACTTATGGTCAAGATACAACACTTATGAACAAGATGCGACACTTAAAACACTTGTAATGATGACACTTGTGACACTATTGAAGTGAGCAATTTTGATGTGTAACATAGGCTCCTTCTCTAATATATCACACATCAAATCCATGTAACTGGAGAATGGCTTGTTTTTCTTGACTTGTCTCATGGTTCCTTCAGGTCCACCATACTTTTGTCCATATTGAATAAGTTTCATTTCCTGAGATGGATTTCTCTTGTGAGAGATCATCATCTGAGGAGGTTCTTGAGATTTTATTATGTCATGATCTTCTGGAATCTCCTCATAAGGGGACATTATGACTTCCTTCATTGGTTTTGCAACTCTGGGGTCTACATGTTCTTCCTCGTATACTTCTTCAATTTGGCATATTATTGATTTCTTCACTATTGCATCTTCATCAAAGGTTACATATTTGTTGATCTCAATATGATGGTAACCTAGTATATAAATTTTGAAGGCCTTGGAGACCTCATAGTGTCCAAAAAATATTCCCTTTTTTCCTGAAGGGTCCAACTTGGTTCTCTTCTCTTTTACAGTGTGTACAAATACTGGACAACCAAATATCTTGAGATGGATTACTTCTGAATTCTTTCTAGAGAACATCTCTTCATGGGTTTTGAACCCAAGAGAACTATGGGATAATATATTATGTACATATATTGTTGTTCTTGTTGCTTCTCCCCATAAGTGCATTGGAAGATCTTGATTGTGGATCATAGTCTTCACTGCTTCCATTATAGTTTTGTTCTTTCTTTCTGCTAGACCATTTTGTTGAGGATTGTAGGGAGTAGTGAGCTCCCTCTTAATCCTTGGATATTTACAAAAGTTTACAAGGTGTTTTGAGGTGTATTCTCCTCCATTATATGTCCTGAGTATATTGATATTTCTTTCAGAGAGATTCTCTAGCAAGGATTTGAATTCCTTGAATTTACCAAACACTTCATATTTTGATTTTAAAAAGTACACCCAAGTTTTGCGAGAATAGTCATCGATAAATGATACATAATATGCATACCCACTAATGGAGGTTGATGTAATTGGGCCACATACATTTGAGTGGATGAGATATATGACTCCTTATGGTTTATTGTCACTCTTTGAGAAAGGGTTCTTCATGTTCTTTCCTTGTGCACATCCATTTCACACACCTTCATGGTCAACCTTGAATTTTGCTAGACCTGTGAATTCCTTGCTTACATATGGTAATGCCTTGTAGTTGATGTGAGCTACTCTTTTATGAAAAAATTCACATGGATTATCAATGGAATGAGTCAATATTTCTTCTGAGTGACCTTTTAGCTTATACAAGCCACCTTCTTCTTTTCCAATAATAACTGCATCTTCTATGGTTTTTCCTTTGGGTCGCATACTAAGTTATCCATATATGAAAGAAAGTATGAAGCCTTTCTTATCTAAAGCAAAGATAGAAAGTAAGTTATTTGTCAATTACTTCATCTTCATTGGGGTCCCTGACTAAAGTTTGTTATTTGACTCTCCTACTCCTTTTATAGGGTATTGGTAATCATCTCCAAGTGTAACTTTGTGGGAAAAGTTATTTTCTGTAAGGAATGAGAGAATGTCTATTTGACCTGTCATGTTCTTGGAAGCACCACTATCTATGAGCCAAGTATCATCACCATGTGACGTTGATCCTAAGAGGGAAGAGATTAAGACACTCTTCAATCTATTGTTTTATCATATTTGTGGGTGGATTTTCATATTCAACTGTATAGGCACCCTGCCTTTTGTTTATTTTCTTGTATTCTTCTCTTCTAGATGGAAAATTATTAGAAATATGTCTCATCTTGTCAAAAGGGTAACATTGGTAGGATGAGAAATCCTTTTCTCTTCTTTGGAATTTTTTTTAACTTCTAGAATCTCCTTGGAGGGTGAGATTATTTATGGATGAATTTATTTGGTGAGTGAGACTACTTATGTTGATGACTTTACTTCTAGAAGTGAGACATCTTCCTTCTTTCTTTATTATGAGTATCTAGGGCTTGATCTTCATCTCTTGATAGTATTGCTTCTCAGATAGCTACTCTTGCTTCTTCTTGAATACATTCTTCCCACATACTGTCAAAATGTAGTTCCTCCTTTATGACACAAATACTTTTGATGAATGCATCTGAAGGTCTTGTGAGACCATTAAGAGTTGTCATTGTGAGTTCATATTCATCTAGAGTATCACCAATTGATTCTCGTTGTTCCTTGAATTGTGATATTCTAGAGAAATATTCATGAATTGTTTCTCCTTTATGCATCTTTGTAATTTTGTGTTGAGTTCTTAGATTCATCTTTCGGTTGATTTTTTTCCTTCACACGTTATGGTTAGGGAATCAAAAATTTCTTTAGGAGTTTTATTTGAAGCCACTTGAGGAATCAAATGATATTTAATAGAGTTTGTAATTATTCTTTTCACCCTAACCATGTCCTTTTGATGTTTTTCTTTAGCTACAACATCGATAGCTTCTGGTAAATCCTCTTTAATGAATCTTGCTAGGTCATTTTCTTCTAGAATGAGTTCAATCCTATACTTCTAGGCATGAAATTTATCCACACCTTCTAGCTTGTCAACAAGCTCAATGCTTGCAGACATCTTGACATGAGCTAGGAAAATGACCAAAAATTGAAAATGATCAGAATTTAAATTTGAACTTACCGAGGGGTGTGATTGGCCAAGGCGAGTAGCTTGGTGCAGTTGGATTTCAGAAAATCCATTTTTTTCCTCCTCAAACTGAGCCTGCAGAAATCTGGGCTGGTACTTCTAGTACTAGTTCTGGTTTCCTGGTTTTTTGGTACTAGTGAAAACTAGGGTTTCACTTTCTAGGAGATATTTCCACTAGAAAAGTGTGGTGATATTTCCAAACTGTTTTCTATGCTAGGGTGCACATCCTTGATGATTTTTAGGTTGAAATTCCTCTTCAATAGAAAACCCTAATTTTCTTGTACGACAATAGTGACATTTTTTCTTATCTAGTGAAAGGTGCTTTATTCATCTTAGCTCTGATACCATGATAAGTTTTGATCTATTATTAGGTTTCTTTTAAATTTACTAGATAGAAATAGAAAAGGTAATATCACTGAGACAAACACAATCATAAGATACACAACATTTATCCAGTGAAACCCTCATGGGTGAGAAAACCCAACAAAAAATTCCTTAATATAGATAGCCAAGACAATAAACCAAAACACTAGAGAATATCCAACATTTAGAAATGCGCCTCTCTCTTCCTTCTTATCCCAACTGCAACTACCAAACTTGCGCACTTGAAGAATGAATGATTGAGTGAGATAATGAGGTGCTAGCCTCCTTTATTTATGCTAGCTGGAAAGCGTTGGAAAGGTGTCTCTTCATTGGGAAGGGCCAACTTCTCTTCTTAGTGGTTAAAAAAGCTTTAATTATTCATGGGGGTTGGCTTCTTAGTTTGAATAATATAATTATGGTTTGACCAATCCACAAAAGGGGATTTGGTCAAGTACAAAGCCCAACATGATCAATCCACAAAAGGGCATTTCTCTGATGAATAGTAACTCAATAATAAATAGAATACTCTTTGTAGTTACAATATTTCAACATCACTATGGTATGCCACTGGATGATCGTGCTAAGTGAGAATTGTGCCTACAACATAGTCAGATGCATCAGTCTCAATATTGAACGGTTGTTGCAGATTGGGAAAGGAGAGTACTGGAACTTTAGGTTAATCTTATGGAAGAACTTTTCCCCCTTGAGTTGGTCAAGAAGTTCATCAATTTTGGGAATTGGGTATCGGTTCCTGACTATGATTTTGTTTAATGCTCTGTAATCAATTCATTCTTCTACACTAGTACAATCAAGCTTCTGCAAGGGGAGGAGATGGGTCTGATGTTCCCATTCTAAAGAAGCTCTTGGATTTGACGCTTGATTTCGTCATTTTCCATCAGCGAGAGACAATAGAATGTTCCATTAGGTAGAGGTGCACCAAGGGCTAGATCAATTGGATGCTTGACTTAGCAATGTGTCGGTTCCTCGATGGGTGAGGATATGATGTCTTTGCACTCTTCCATGAACCTATCCATTTGATTTTGTTGAAAAGAGAGGCTCTGTGTATAGGCCATGGATGTGGCGACGACCTTCTGCTTACTATGAGCACGGATGATAAAGAATATGAACTTATCCATCTATGAAATTACCTTACTACATTTATTGCATAGATTAAATAAATAGTGTTGGGTGCTGCTACCTCTAGTATCTTGTACAATTGTCTACCCAAAGTAATAATAACACTGCGAAGTCTAGACTCATACACAATATGGCACTTCCATAAATATGGTTTTCATAAAAGAACAACACCGAATTCAAGGGGATAAATATCATGCAATACCTCATCTTTAAAAGGCTTGATTTCATAGGGTAGACGACACTATTGGCTAACACAAAGATCTCTTCCTTGGCAAAGCCAGCCGATGGTGTAGGGTTGCGAATATAGTGTCACCGGGAGGTCCATCCACTTGACGACCTATGTTGATATCGGGTTCTTCTAACTTCCGCTATCGACAATGAAATGAAGTAGAGCCCCATTTACCCACATCTATGAGTGAAGGATGTGTTCCCCTTCCTCGGGTTCTTCTGGTTCGCTTGAATGGATTTTTGTGGTAACGATAGTGGAACTGGGTTCAACATTGATAATCTACTTCCCTCCTTCTGTATTTGATTCAGAGACAAAATAATAATCAAACTAGGAATCCTTCAGCTCAGCCACGAGTGATTTCTTAGAGCGACATTCTTCAATGTTGTGCAAAGGGAGTTTATGGTATTCACACCATTTTACTGTGTCATTCTTAGTCTTGTCATTACCCTTCTTGTGTTGTGGCTTGGACTGGTTGTCTTGAGAGTGGCCATATTTTCCCTGTCCCGAGGTCGTAACTTTTGCATATGACCTCCATTTTAGGTGTGTTATATCCCATTGGAAAGGTCTTTTTGAGAACTACACATTACTCTGTCAAACTTTGGCTTCGTCTACAGTTTAACTCACACACACAAAAAAAAAACAATGTTAAGGGCCCCAAAATGACCCTGGAAGTACAGAAAGATGTGATGACATGAAAACATCCAAAATAAGCTAGTTGGATTAGGTGGGAGGAGACTAATATTCACCTAGAATATGTGTAGGGCTTCAAATAGGCCTGAAAGTGTGGAAACCACAATTATAAAGTAGTACAAAATAACGTGTTGAACTAAAAACAAGAGGAGACAGTTGGAATAGGTGGGTGGCCACCAATATCAACCTGATTCATGAAATCATTCATGGGACTTTCACATTACCACATAATATTTATTGAAGGATTCTCAAAGATTGCACACCCAATCACTTCCTTGCGAAAGAAGGGTTTGAAGCTTGAGTGGACACCATATTGTGAAAGAAGTTTCCAACACTTTAAATATTTACTAACAATTTCTCTAATATTAAATATTTTTTATCCAAATAAAGACTTCATTGTATGCACTAATGAAAATAAATAAGGACTTGGTTGAGTTCTTAGTCAGAATGGACATTTGGTATGCTATGAATAAAAGAAATTAAAGGAGAATGAAAGGCTATATCCTACTCATGATTTGGAATTGGAAGCCATAGTGCTTGCCTTGAGTGTGTGGAGGCGGTCCCTCGTGGGAAAATATTTGAGTTGAGGACATACCATAGTAGTCAGAAATATTTATTTGGAAAACCAACTTTAAATGCCAAGAAGAGAAAATGATTGGAATTCCTCAATGTATATGACTTTGATATAAATCATATCAAGCGTAAATAGAACAAGGTGGTTGATGCGCTCAATAAAAGAGTGCATGAGATATATGCTACAACCATTATCATGTACAAATCATATTTGAGAGACATAATTCCATGGGCTACAAAATCATACCTACAGTACATGGAATTAAACGAGAAATCACGGCAAGGTATTTTACAGTGGAAAATTGAGTATTTTGAGTTAAAATAGGATGAAATTTTAATGTGTAGAGGTAGAATTTATGTGCCAAATTTTCAGGAATTGAAAAATCTGATTTTAAAAGAAATGCATAATGTGTCTTAAGTTTGGAACCCAAGCTACCAAAAAACTATTGCACCTGTCAAAATCAAATATTATTGGCTATGTATGAAGAAAGAGGTTGTTGATTTTATTTATAGGTGTTTGGAATGCCAACAGGTCAAGATTGAACAAAGACACTAATCTCGAATAGTACAACCATTACCCATTTTTGAGTGGAAATGGGAATTTGTAACAATGGATTCCATCACCAAGCTGTCGGAACAACCAAACATCATGATTCCATCATGGTGGTGGTGGATAAGCTTATCAAATCTTTCGACTTTATTCCAAAAAAGCTCACTCACAAGGCAGCCAACATTGCTCACAAACGTATTGAACCTTATTGAGTTTAGCTAACTAAATATCGCTATAGTTATCTTGTTATATATAACTACTCTAACAATTGATAAGTAAGGTATAGTTTTAGCCCCACCTCGGGGGTGACCCAATGCTGAGAGTTTATGAGAGGTTTGATCTAAGGATGGAGGCTAGGAGGGAAATGGAATATCTCCATGCAGTTGGTGTTCTTTTTATCAAAGATAAGTGTCAATTCTCTGATAATTTATGTGGTGTGTTAATATTTATGTATTTACTTTCATGGATTTTTCTTGTGTAAAGAGGAGGTATATTTCTGTTATTATTTTGAATGAATTAGTGAATTTGCACATTATCTTTATGAATTAAATCAATAGCAAAGAGTTTGGTATTAGAGTTTGAAATTTTCCTCTGGTATGTGTTATGTTCTATGTAGTGGTCTTTGAAAAGTTTAAGTGTGTGCATGGTATCTATAGGTTGAACGAACCATTCATTCTAGTTGGACCACACTTACCCATTCATTCTAGTTGGACCACATTTACCCATTCATTCCACTTGGACCACATATATGTGTGAGGAGATTATGTTTGTGAGGTAGAGAAAAAATTGTAATGATTGGTTTGTTCCTAGTTTTTAGAAAGTTGTTAGATAGATAGTTGTGAGAGAGATTCTCTCCAACTAAAAATCATATATTATTAGTGTGAGGTTGAGATAGATCAATGACAAACCTTGTTGTATTTACATGTATCATTACAGTGATTCAATAGTGGAACTCTATCAAATCTCAAGAACAAAAGTTGATTGATATTCAAGAAATAATGAAGCTAAAGCTGAAATAACTTCTACACAAAATATGAAATTTTTCAAAAGTTCATAACATCTCAAAAACAAAAATTAAAATTTTCATGAAACTTCTTAGATGAATGTTCGTTTGATCATTTGTATGATTTTAGGGTTAATGTATTACAAACGAAATTTATTAGTTCAGTGGAAGTGCTTATTGCTGATTTCAACAAGATATAATGGAGGCCTGATACTTTTGGATTCAGACTTACTAACCTCCGAAAGCTCTCTGTTGATTCAACAAAATTAATATAAAATCAAGCTCCAACGATTACTATATTCACTAACAATAAAATCCTTGACCATATATTCATTTACTATAAAACTATCTACTTAATTTCGATATTATATGAAAACTATGGACTATACTTATTTATTTTACTTAGTTTATTTATGTTATTTGACTTATTTTGTTATATTTATAAGATTTAAAAATAAGAATGTATTAATTTCTAATTTAAAAGGTTTTTGTTAGAAAATTAATAAATAAACAACGATTTCGATAGAAATCAATGAAATTAAACCATTAATTATTAAAATAAGAAATTTATAAATCCGTTCCAAATTTTTTTTCTCACTATCTAAGAAATGTATTGCAAAGATCTGCCTCTATTTTTTTTAACTTTAAAGAGTTATTTTCTTCTTTATTATTTGGAATACTAATTTATAATTATTTAAAAACTTGAACATTTTGTAAATTAAAATAACAATGTTCTGCAGTTTCTCTAACTAAGAGCAACTTAATGTAATCTTTGACAATTTGTCTCATTAATTAGTAATCTATGTCTCTGTAATCAGTAACCGTGACTTCATTTTCTGTTGGAGGCTGTAGGTCATCATATCTGGACACAAACAGAAAACAAAAACATTGGATTATTAGCCAGCCTTGATTTCGTACTATTAGGTCACCAAAAACAAAAAACAAAAAATTGAAGTCCATCAATATTCAAAAACAAATCCTACTTACCTAACGAGACTCCGAGTATCTCGACTCGTTCGAGGCTCCAAAGTTTTATCAGCTATCATACCCCACGTTGCTTCAACCGGAGCAGCCACGAATGGCCCCAGCGGTCTGGAATATTGCATAAATTGCTTAAATCAGCAAGACATTAAAAATATTGGACAACAAATTACTAGTTACTATGTGTACTTTGCAATTTCATATATACATATATACTTCAACGTTATAAAGCATGAAGCATGCAAAACTTTCATTACTTTTGTTATTTTGATGATAGTGTTGAAGGTAAATCCAATAATTTATAGGGTATAAGGCCTTTTAACAACAAGGTTCAAAGATATTACAACAATACAATCATTATAAATTCAACATAAATCAATTTAGGTGGGAAGGATAACAATCATTCCTCTCGACCAAGGTAAGTTAACAAAAAAGGTTCAAAAACATTATAACAATATATTCATTATGACCTCAACAAATCACTTGTAATTCAATCTAGATAGAGAGGATAACAATCATTCCTCTAAACCACCTAAAATAAAACCAATTAACATCAATTAACATAGACAATATATTTAAATAGTCAATAATAAAATAAATAACTATAAATTCTTTTTAATCTCACAAAAAATTAAGCTTTTTTATTTCATCCGTTTCAATACTGAAATTAAAAATAAATTTATAACCATGATATTATTTTCATAATGTAAATATCATTAATAACAAAAAAAAAATTCATATTATTTCCATGGCTTTTACATCATTAACTAAAAAATCATATTATTTACATAGCTGTAAATGTCAATATAGCTTAAAAATTAAAAAAATCAGTAAACACAAACGTACCCAGCTCCTGGTATAGGCACCACCGCCCGTGGAAGACGTGTAAAGTAGTCTATCTGCATTAATTACATGCAATGTACTTATATACAATGTCCAAGCTCATTATAAACAAAAGTTAGTGAAAAATCTTATATTTATTTCAATCACCTTAACAAAGTTACTTATATACAAATGTGTAGTATTATATTTATATTTATATTTACTACAGTTTAACCAAAACAAAACAAAAAAGGATTAATAGATACCTGTTGCGGATAAGGACCATTGGGATCACTGTGACCAATCAAATAAATACATATAAATATTAGAAAAGAAATACAAGATATAATAGATACCTGTTGCGGATAAGGACCATTGGGATCACTGTGACCAATCAAATAAATACATATAAATATTAGAAAAGAAATACAAGATATATATGAGAAAAGAAATGAGTACAATGCCTTAGTTTTAGTTTTATGGTATTAAATATCATGCAATACAATGATGCAATATTCTCATAATTTTACTTACTTCATGTAATGTTGAAAATACACTTCTTCACTTATATTTTCTGTCAAAGCTTTGACTATCTCCGGGTGTTTTGTGTTCAAATGCTTACGTATAAATTTAAGATCTTCAAAAGCCTTCGGACAACCTGGTGCTTTACATTTATATTTCCATTCACATTTTGCACATGGAACCTTCTCAAAAAAACGACCATCTAATTCTTCATACACTGCACCCTCCAACATATCCTTTCCCCGTTGCAAGCAAGTTTCACGTAAAGGATGGTAAAAATCTCTCAACCTGAAAGTATAAGATATCAAAAAACTTACATAAGTTATTGAGTTTACAGAAAAATTGTATTAAGAATGTTTTTTTTAAATAATATTGAAAAAACCAATAATTATAGATAGTGGACTCTATAGTCTAGTAGAAGGGAGATGTTGTTTTACTTACCATTCTTCGTATTTGTGATCATTAAAAAACTGAATCTTATGTAACTTTATATCATTTTCCCTATAATCTACATCCCTGTCCAAATCAAAACACAGTCAATCAATTCAGTTTACATGCACAACTTATACAATTGTTAGAGTAATGAACCACATATTATATTTTCATGTAGTAGGTTAAAGGTTTTAAGAAATGATGATTTTTTTTCGAAGATATTTGCTAGAAATTAAGTAACTATTTTTCTACATCAATTTGATAACTTGAAAGTTACGTTAAAAATAAATTATTATCATTATTATTATTATATTCCCCTTCTCTTTTATATATATACCTACCACAGTTATATATATATACCCTTGTAGGGATATATATGTGTATCGAGGGTTTCAAATGTAATAAAACTTGACTGGATAGTAAGAAAAGATTAATTACATTTCTGTTGCCGGCTGAAAAGGAAGAGATGGACTATTAAATGCACGGTTCCGGCTGTGACGCAGTCTGTCATGTGAGGGGCTAAGGCTCCGTCGCTGTGTGACCGTGCTCTGAATGTTTCGTGGACGCCGAGCAGATTGAGATCCGGAAATTTGTTTTCCGTCAGCCATTTATTCTCTCGTTCTGACGTCTCTTATAGAGAAGAATATGGAAAATCGAATTGAGGTCCCTTCACTTTTCTTCAACTCAATTAAATTGCCCTCGGTTTCACTTCTTTTCGAAGATTAAATGAAGATTCCAAGGTGTACGTAGGTATAAATACACTCACGATATCCATCATTGGCCGCGTCTGCCGAATAAATCGGCCGTATTGTTCGAATGAAAGGGTGCCGACATGTGTTTTTTTTTTATAACAATAAATTTAGACCAAAAGAAATCATGGAGAACTTCTAATTAGGAAATTAAAATCGTAATCTTGTTTGTGTGGTTACAAGCTAATACATAATTTATGTAATTAGGGAATTTATTTTAACCAGACATTATTTTAATTAGACGTGAAGAATACTCTTTTTTTCATTGTTTAAAGTTTTAATATTTTCCAAACCATAATCGATCACTGATCTTAGATACAATGTTTTATCAACTTTTCTTAATGTACATATTTCTTTTATATGCCTTTCATACGTTTGAAGTAGATGATAAACACAATCCTACATGTCACAGTTTACAGTAATAAAACAAACAAATTAATATATATATATATATATATATATATATATATATATATATAATTTTTAATGTTTTCCTTACTATAAAATTTTTAAGAGAGATATCAAGACAATATTAAACTAAAAAGAGATCTTTTCAATCTCTATTATAATTTCATACTCTAAGCTCCATCCTCATTGATGTTAAGGAATTAACCATTCAATTCAACCAGGATGGCCAATAATTTAAGTTCCAAGGAGTCACATTAGGTTTCCTTGAAATCAAGAGTTTTCATTGCATGTAAATGCTTTTAAAAAAAGGTCATTAAAACATTATTTCAAAACTCCATTCCATTCAACTCACTGAGACACCCTCTATGCATCATGTCCTCAAATCCATCCTCTCCAAACATCAATTTGTTTTCTCTACTACCTAGGGAATTTCCCCTTCCCTTGGTGTTCATGATCATTCCATTCCCCTCGACCCGAACAACCTTCCTCCCAATGTTCGTCCCTATCATCATTCCTTTTCACAAAAAAATGAAATTGAGAAAATTGTTCAAGAATTGATCGTCTCGGGTGTTATCCATTATAGTACTAGCTCCTATTCTTCTCTTGTGGTCATAACACTTAAGAAAGAAGGCTCTTGGCACATGTGACCTGAATTTCACGTCCTAAACAAACTCACCATCAAAGAAAAATGCTTCATTCCTCTCATTGATGATCTCTTGGATGAATTAAGTGGTGTCCAATAATTTACTAAACTTGGTCTTCGTTTTATCTACCACCAATACGTATGAAAGAGGAAAAAATTCCTAAGACAACATTTAGAACTCATGAAGGCCACTATGAGTTTTTGGTCATGCCCTTTGGCTTTTGTAACACTCCCTCCACTTTCCAAAGCGTCCTTAATCATGTCTTCCATCCTTTTCTGTGTCATTTTGTCTTAGTTTTCTTTGATGATAATATCATCTAGAGTAAAACATGGAAATCTCATCTTGCTCATGTGGATCAAGTTCTTCATCTACTCTCTCAACACCAACTTTTCCTCAAACAATCTAAATGTGCTTTTGGTGCCTCGGAAGTGGAGCACATAGGTCATATTGTTGGAAAGGATGGTGTCAGGGTGGATGCTAAGAAAATTGGAGCTGTGCAGGATTGACCTCACCCCAAGACTCTCAAGATATTGTGTGTTTTTATAGGTTTAACAGGTTATTATCGCAGATTTGTTAAGAATTATGAAAAAAATGTGGCACCTCTCACTCCTCTCAAAAAGAATGCTTTCAATAGGAATCCAACAACTAATCACTCCTTCCGAGCATTAAAGGAGGCTATGTGAACCACTCGTTTCCTAGCCATTCTCGACTTCACAAATACCTTTTTCCTGGAATCTGATGCTTCAAGGATAGGATTTAGAGCATTCCTTATGCAACATGGTCAGCCTTTGGCCTTTACCAACAAACAACTTTTAGAGCATCATTTGATAAAATCAATCTATGAAAAGTCAATGTTGGTTATTTTGCATATAATGGATCTTTGGTGCCCTTCTCTATTGGGGTAATGCTTCCAAATTAAGACAAGTCATCACAACCTCAAGTATTTTCTAGAGCAATAAATTGCATCCCCGGAGCAACAAAATTGTGTGACTAAGCTATTTGGATATGATTATGAGATCATTTACAAGAAAGGATAAGATAATGTGATTGTTGATGATCTTTCAAGAAAATATGAAGATGAAGGGTCCATTTTTTCCCTCTCCTTCATTGTACAAGATTGAATCCAAGTTTTTGATTAGGAATCGCTGCAAAATCCTAAAATTTCACATCTGATCAAACAATTGCAAGACAGTTCTCCAATTTCCATAGGGTACTCTTGACACAATCACGAGCTTTGCTACAAAGGTTGTGTGTATTTAAGTAAACAATCACAACTTAAATCCATGGTGGTTTATGAGATTCATGCTACATGGGGCACTCCAAGTTTACCAAAACCTATGACAAGGTCAAAAGTTGTTTTCCTAGGATGGTATGAAAAAGGATATCTACACCTTTGTGGTGGAATGTGATGTTTATCAATGCAATGTAATGTCTCATGGGTTCTACAAAGAACAAAGATATGGGGTTTTGTAGTGACATAGTGATCCAGGTGGATATTGGTGGCCACCCACCTTTTCCAACTCACTCAAAAATATTTCTAGCAATTTTGGAAATTTACTATTTTTAGCAGTTCTTAACTTCCAGGGCCATTTTGAGGGCCTAAATGAATCGTTTTCGAGAACTATCTTCTTATTGAGCCCCTAAAATGAATCTCCTCGATGATACCTTTCCAATAGGATATAGTGCGCCTAAAACAAAGATCGTATGCAAAAGTTACGACCCTGAGAAGTTGATGTACTAACTTACCCAAACGAGGCCCACATGACTTTTGACACTTCATCTCCTAGGGTTAGGTTTTTGACATTCTTGTTTATTGTAAAAAGGCCTTCATAGCCTCATTGTAATAATCTTCTTGCGAATGAGTGTGGTCGTCACCTCTCTTCTCATAGATAAGCCACCACCATTCCGACAAGCTTGTTTTCCGCTCCATTTTACATTTTTAGCTTATTTCCTTATTGAATAGAAAACCAATTTTATTGCATCTCTGTTATTTTGTGTTAAGCATATTTTAATAATCTGTATTCATTTTTTTCTACTCATAAAATTTGGATCAGTGGTATCACAACGGTCTGCTCCTTATCGTCTTAATGCATGTCCCCAATGAAGTTAGGCTACAAAGAATTGGGTCTCGAGCTTGTTTCTCTTAAGGAAAAAATCTCTTGCATGCCCAAGTGACCTCTTGTTGAAGGAGAGTATAAAGATGATGGGACATAAGATCCTTTCAAAATGTTTCTTGAGGAATCCCTCACGCAACTGAGGAACGAGATGATGGTTAGTTTTGCGCAAATCCTTCGTCGGCTACGAACATGCGACACATTGTTGGCCCTTGATCAAGTTTTGAAGAAGGCTTGGTCATATTTGACCATTTTTGGGACTAGGACAACTTGTCAAAGTTGGAGCGCAACGTGAAGTGGAAATTAGAGAAGCAAGACCTATTTTTGGGTCTCTTTTAGGGTTTTCGGTTGATGTAAAGGGAAAGGGATGTCAGCTCGTGGGTTTACCCATGCTTAGGCCCATTTTGTAATCTATAAATAGATACTTAGGCAATGTAAGTAGAGAGTAGTAGTAGTAGTACATATATGTGATGTATAGATAAAGTCTTAGTGCTAGTAGTTGTATCTGTGTGATTGGATGTATATTGCGAGTGCTCTATTCATGATTGTAAGGAGATTGAAAATCTAAGTGCAAGTGTTTTAGTTTTGTACTGAAGTGCAAGGAAGAAGGATCTAGTGAGCTGCGTAGATCTTCTGTCCTGTGCAAAGCAAGGGTCACTGAAGCTCTGTGTTGTAACCTCTTGATCGAGATAATATAAAGAAGAAGACTTTGTGGATGTAGCCCTAGGGTGGGGGTGAACCATGATAACTATGTGTATTGTGCTCTGTGCTTCAACCTAATGTCTTTATCTCCTTATTGGCTAAGTGTTTGTTGTGATTAAATAGATCTAGTTATGCGTTGTGATTATGATATATGAATGAATGTTAGATCTGATATATAAGATTCTTAGTGCTTGATCTGCTGAATCTAATCTATACTTATGTGGCTAAGTATTGAATAATATTTAGTCTAAGTATTCACTGCGATGCTCTGTGCTATCTGCAAAATACCATAAGGGTTGAATATTGATGAATGATCTATGCTAAGTGCCTTGTAAAAGATAAAATCACAGATCAGTGTCCCAGCTAAGGTTGTAGACATCTGAGTCCTGCAACCACCCCTGCCTCTACCTCGGGTGAGACTTCATCTGCTTAGCAGGTGTTGTCGAAAGGGGTGGTAGTTAGGGTTTTGTTGGTGCACTCTTGAGCGTTGAACCTTGGGTATGATCCTATGCCAAAAATTGGTTCTATTGTCGGGACCTGGAACTGTGATTGCTGGGAACTAAAGAAGAAAAGGCTTTGTACGAAATAAGCTCTGTGCGTAGATCTGTTTCCCTAGTGCACAATATTCTACTTGACCTACGAAGCTTTATGACGAGAAAGAAAGGTCAAATTTGAAGGAAAGGGGTCAGATCTACAAGAAAGAGGTTCATACTGAAGAAAAAAAGCAAGATCTGAACACTTTATGCTCTAAGAAAGGTAAAAGTAGAAATTTCCACAGAAAATAGGTAATATATGTAAGCTCTAGCCTCTAGTAAAGGTAAGAATAGTTCAAGTTTTAGATCTAAAAGCTTTGTGCTCTATATAGGTAAGATAAGTGGAATTGTTTTGCTTCTGAAGCATGAATTTAGGTACACTTGATAGATGTTGCCCTAGCCTGAAAACTAGAGCATTGTTAGATAAAAGAAAGTTTGATATGAATAGGTCTGATAGGAATAGTGAAAGATATGTTATACCTATGCATAGAAAGAATTTTTGGACTATCCAATGGATGCAGGATCCTAGAAAGAAATTTTTGTAGGCTAGTCATCATGATCCTAGAGCGCATTACAAGAAGAGTTCAGGATCATGGATGAGAAAGACATAATTAACTCTTTGTTACAATTGCAGAAGACCAGGACATCTTGCTAAGGAATGCCCTAGGAGAAACCCTAGCTACCTCTGTTGTAAATCTATAGACCATGAAGTATTATATTGTCTTAGAATGATTGCTAGACTTGAACAAACGAATATGGAACAAGCAAACTCTAAAGGAGATCAAGAGACTAAAGTTATGAAAGAACCCCAGAAAGAATCAGAGATCATGTTACTGAAAATAAAAGAAAACTTAGATGATAATAAGGATGTCAGTTTGTTAGAGATATTCAAATAAAAGGAGAAAATCAAAGTAAGAATAGGAGACTTCGACATTGAATATGCTTTGAATGAGGGAACACCAATGAACATTATGACAAAAAGCACTTGGGAAACCCTAGGAAGGCATGCTCTGGTCCCTTCACTAGGAACCATCGGATTATTTAAAGGCAAAATGGTAACCGTATGTGGCAGAATTACCCAGATAGCTATGAATACCTATGGAACCTCGATAGAGGAAGAGTTCAAAGTCATTAGATTCATTGAGGACCATGCCCCATTTCTAGTTTTGTCAGGAAAGATCTAGATTGAAAAAGACTAGATCCGTAGGAAAGAAGAAAAGGAAGCCCTAGAACACAAGAAGCAAGAACTCATGGAATTTATGACTAGAAGGATCACCTACTTGATGGAGGAACAAGAGAATAGATCTCAGTTGTTAAACACTAGGGACTTGGATGTCGAATCTATAAGAGCGTTAGAGGAACCACAGAAGACCGAAATACGTAATCCATATGATGAACGAGTATTACCCTTGGATCTAAAGAAAGAACCTGAGCAGCGCGAAGCGACTATATCGAGAGAAGACAAGTCTCAAAATGGACAAAGGATGACTAAGACTAAGATCAATAAGAAAAGGGCTAGGAAGCTAAGTAAGAAGAGGGCCAAAATCAGAAAGTTACAGAAGACTCCAGAGGAAACTTCATAGAAGGAAAAATCACAATAATTGAGCTTCGTCGAGCTATCAGAATAGTGACATCTAGCACTTCGCCATGGAACAACAATATAGTCATTGGATTGATATACCCGTTCGAATTCCACCCCGAACGGATCGAAAAGAAATTATGGGTTCCCACTAGACTGTTGGACAACACCAGAATGGATAGAAAGGAGGTAATGAAGGCCCCATATCCGCTGCAAGTAGACCATTGCTAAGTTTCCCTACTTAGTCCATCATGCCATGCACTGAGAATACTTTTTGTTAAGTGAGAATTTGAGCCCGAAACTTGAGATTAATTCACCCTATGATCATTGCCTTATTCCCATATTGTTCATTGTAGTCTCTGAATTCATTTTCACACCTGAGCTAGTGGACCCAAGCTTGTATGTCAGACGAGCTCAACACTGTTGAGAAAGTTATTGAAGAAGTTTTGATTGAACTAATGGCTGAGAGAGTCATGTCAAAGAGAAGTATGTATATAGGTGTGCAAGCATCATCGACAGGAGGATTCCAAGCTTCTCCCTCCACTGCTCACAGAGCAGGACCTTCCAGAACCACGACCGAGACAAGAACAAAGCATAGAGAAGATATCGCAAATGCCAAGCCGATCCCACGCATTCTGCCAATTTATATACCACCTTTGAGTGGCAAGATTAACCGCGATAGTGAACCTAGAGACTTTGAGTACACCTTGATCACCGTGTATCTTTCGAAAGAGGTGCACGTAGTATGTTCTGACCAAGATAAGCTCCCAACACTGAAATTTAATGATTTTAACCTTGGAGATCACAAAACCTATAGCATGTTAGCTCTGCATAAATACTTAACCAAGACCAAAGGAACAAATCCTAAGGTTGTCCTATAGTCCTGGACCCATAACCTCACACAGTCCACACTGCTCAATGTAATGAATATCCCTCACTTCGGTAGACACCAGGAAGTCAACGCACGCGTCAAATTGTTGTTGTCTTGCTACCATGGTAGATACTTATGGTTGGACCACCGCATCACTGTGGATATGACTCTGATCAATCGAATCACATGACTTAGCATGCAAGGCCATGACCCACAAGACTTTTACCCAGGCAAGACCTCAGACTGAGCACTAGCACAGCGGATAAAGGAAATTTATGGCAATGTAGAGAAGGGTACATGAGGCTACAAGGTAGCCTCTATCCATAGTGGCGTAGTGCGCCTTGCATGTCAGTTGATCGCAGGAAAGTTAGTTCCTAAGAATAGACCAACACAGGTGACTAGCTTTGTAGTTGACCTTGCAGGAAAGTGCGCAGAGGGACTATAGATGAATTGGGAACAATATCTTGTAAACCAGTTAGAGCTGGATTGCAGAGGAGTGCAATACCAAGGGTATGAGTTCCACTTTAGTTGGTTTCTCATACTCATCGCTTTCATCGCTTGGTAACTTCCAGAGGGAGCCACTTTTCCAGAGATCAAACCGTTTGAACCACTAGCCGTGAAGTTTTGTACGATGTGGTACTCCGGCGACATGAACAAGCAGTGGCAGTCCAATTCTGTCTTCCACACCTGCTTCAACCAACTGAAGAATGCAATTCAGTCTACACTGCGAATCACCCCAAACGTAATTCATATGTTTAGACCTTTGATGAAATTTAGTGCAGACCACCACTTCACCTATATTACAACATGCGGTGATGAGAATAAACAACAACTCCAATCCTACTACAAGCTGACAGAAGATGACTTGCAGGAGATTACCAAGGAATGGTCAATGAACCTCCTTGTTGCAGTGGACCCTGCAGACATGTCTAAAGAGGAAAGCCTTAAAGCTATGGCGGATACACCTGGGCCAAGCAGGACTAAGAAGGATGACGAAGTTGAATATATCCCTAGCACATCCACGAAGACTACATCGATCTCACCTACGCAGGGAGGTGATGGTGCGGAGCTAGGCGGTACAGAAGTTGAGAAAAATAGAGGCAAGGTTACTCCACCTAGAGAGGAGGAGGATCCCTCCATGAAAATAAAGATGACACCACCAAAACCCTCCTCCCGAAAGAAAGCTAAGGCCACCCAGACAATGCTTAAAACTACTCTTACCCTAGATGACTTTGACTTCTTAATTGTTGCGCTAAATGATGTTTCACTAGAGCTTGCAGAAAAGAAAGAAGAAAAGCAAGAGGAGCTATTCAACCGAATTAAGAGAGAACTCAAAAAAGTGCAATAGGCACTCCAGTCCAGCCAAGAAGTTTCTACAACACCCTTGATAAGAGAAACATCAGGAGCAGGTGATGAGCCCACTCAATTACACTAGATTGTTGATCAAGTCGAAGCTCGCCTTCGATGAGCTCAGGAAGACAAAACACAAGACACCCAGGCTTTGATGCAAGCACAGGAAGGACTTCTAGAACAACAGAATGAGACAAAACGGGAAAATCTTTCCCTGAAAGTGAAGTGGGATGAGGAAAAGGCACAGTTGCTAGCAGATCAAATTTAAGTATAGGAAAGGTTTCACAAGGCACTGCACTCTGTGACGGTCATAGAAGTGAAGATGGAAGACCGTCTCCCACAACAAGTGACCCAACTGGAAGAAGTAATCCAACAACTCAAAAAGCGTATCACGGATATGGAGCTTTGCACCGTGCTCGAGACCCCCCAAGAAATAATAGATATAAGAGAGGCCACTTCTCAAAGCGCAGTTGGCCGATTAAAAACCTTTTCCTTGGAATGCAAATAGTTGAGTGCTAGAAGTTCCCAGACTTATGAAACCCTCACAGAGAATCCAGAATTGTAAAAATTGGAGGCACAACTCCAAGAAGCAAAGCAACATGCATACACGCTATAGGCGTAGATAAAGACTTTGACCCCAGTTGAAAGAATGAAGAGGTTCGCAGAAAAATGCACATCCCAACAACAGGTACATACGCTGCAAAGTAAAGTGATGGAAGTCTCCCAATGATTTCAGCCAATTCAAGAAAAGGCATGAAAACTATTCGTTGAACTTGAAAGCCAGGGAGCTGAACTCGAACAGGTTGTCATCACTATAGAACAGTGCCTGGAAGGACCGCTCAATGACACAGTGATCCAGGAATTTACTAAGCAATAGGTTGTCGCACTGCAGTAGGTCGAAGCAGCTTGAGCCAAGCTCGAGGCATTCGAGGCAGAATTGATCAGACCTATGTGACTCAAGACAAGTCACAGGTGAGTGTTGGGGGCTTGTTGGCCCTTGACCAATTTTTGAAGAATACTTGGTCATATTTGACCGTTTTTGGGACTATGACAGTTTGCGAAAGATGGAGCACAAAGCGAAGTGGAAATTAGGAAAGCAAGACCTATTTTTGGGTTCCTTTTAGGGTTTTGGGTTGATGTAAAGTGAAAGGGATGTCATCCCATGGGTTTACCCACGCTTAGGCCCATTTTGTAATCTATAAATAGATACTTAGGTAATGTAAGTAGAGAGTAGTAGTAGTAGTAGTACATCTATGTGATGTATAGCTAAAGGCTTAGTGCTAGTAGCTATATATGTGTGATTGGATGTATATTGCAAGTGCTCTGTGCATGATTGTAAGGATATTGAAAAGCTAAGTGCAAGTGTTGTAGTTTTGTGCTGAAGTGCAATGAAGAGGGATCTAGCCAGCTGTGCAGATCTTCTGTCCTATGCGAAGTAAGGGTCACTGAAGCTCTGTGTTGTAAACACTTGACCGAGATAATATAAAGAAGAAGACTTTCTAGACGTAGCCCTAGGGTGGGGGTGAACCATGATAAATGTGTGTATTGTGCTATGTGCTTTGACCTAATGTGTTTATCTCATTCTTGGCTAAGTGCTTGCTGTGATTAAATAGATCTAGTTATGCTCTGTGCTTATGATATATGAATGAATGTTAGATCTGATATATAAGATGCTTAGTGCTTGATCTGTTGAATCTAATCTATACTTCTGTGGCTAAGTACTAAATCATCTTTAGTCTAAGTAATCACTTCGATACTCTGTGCTATCTACAAAGTACCATAAGGGTTTAATATTGAGGAATGATCTATGTTAAGTGCCCTGTAAAAGATATAATCACATATCAGTGTCCCAGCTAAGGTTCCAGACATCTGAGTCTTGCAACCTCCCTTGCCTCTACCTCAGGTGAGACTTCATCTGCTTCGCAAGTTTTATCGAAAGGGTCAGTAGTTAGGGTTTTGTTGGTGCTCTCTTGAGCGTTGAACCCTAGGTCTACAACTGTGCCAACACGCATATTCCTCGAGAAGAAGTGTCGCCCCCTTCAAGGTACAAGTCAACTTTGATATTCCTATATTTGAAGGTCAGATAGATGCAAATGTTGTAGACAAGTGGTTGAATCTACTAGAAGGGTATTTTTATGTCCATAACTTTTCGAATAGAGAAACGATTACTTTTTCACTCCTCAAAGACGTTCCCCATGTTAAAGATTGGTGGGAAATTTTCTGTGAGCAAAAGAAAACAAAGTTACCCTCATTATTTATAGTCGCAACCACCTAGGAATCCTTCAAGGATGATATTAAGGAACAATACTACCCTACCAGAAGTTATGATGACTTGTATACCAAATGGACCACACTGGGGCAAGAAAGAGACCAAGCAGTCCCAAGGTTCAAAAATATCTTTCATACCTTGCATACCAAGATGGGTATCAAACATTCAAAGTGACATTTGGTGCTCAAGTATCGTGGTTCTCTGCATAGATACATCCTGACCGAAATGGAATTTCTGGACATCTTGTCCTTGGGCAGGGCCTACCGATATGCCATCAAAATCGAGCAGAAGCTCAAACAAAAGACGTGGAAATTTGGGCCTTGGAACCCCACACAGAAAAAGCCAAGGAGGGGCGGCCCCAACCCACATAACAAAGCACAAAGAAAATATGGACAGTATCAGAACAAGCAATCCAAGCCACAAGAAAAGAAGGACACCAGAAAGACAAATAAAGGTACCGAGAAGTGGTGTGACTTCCATAAGAGCCCTTAGCATAACACTGCTAACTGTCGCTCAAAGCAGTCGTTGGTGGCCAAAGTGAAAGCCTCTGAATCAGGTGCAAGTTATAACTCTGAGTCAGAAATAGAAAGGAGAAGACAGATCATTGACATGGAACCCAGTTCCAGCGTTTCTACCACCAGGCTCTAGCCTGGCGAACCAAGTGAGCTAGAAGAAGGAAAGAGCCTCTTCCATTCACACATGTGGGTAAAAGAAACCCCATTACACTTCATCATTGATAGAGGTATCTAGAAGAACCTCATCTCAGCAAAGGTTGTCAAGCCAATGGCCCTACCAATAATGCCACACCCACAACCCTACACCATTGGATGGCTCTGCCAAGGAAGTGATCTCTGCATCAACCAACAATGTCGAGTGTTGTACAAAATCAAGCTTTTCAAAGACGAGTTATTGTGTGATGTTAGTCCTCTTGAATCTTGTAATGTTATTTTGGGCCAACCTTATTTATGGAAACTTCATGTTGTATATGAGTCTAGGCCTCATAGTGTTATTATTAGTTTGAGCAAGAAATTGTATAGGATACCCAAGAAAGTCCCTCCTAGTGTTATTTCCTTGATCTCCGCCAAGCAATGCAGGAAGGTCATCTCAGAGTGAGTGAAATATCCCAGCCACATCTAGGGCCTCCAAGGCCGATATCTCCACACAACATAAGAAAGTGGATAAGGTCATGGAAGAATACTCAGATATATTCTCCTCTCCCATTGGGGTAACTCTGGACTACCAGGCCAAGCATCCCATTAATGTGATCCTAGGCGCACTGCTACCCAATGGGCCATTCTACCGCCACTCTCTGTTAGAAAACTAGGAGATCAAGAGGCAGATCCAATAACTGCTCCACAAGGGGCACATACATCCCATCTCATCACCTTGTGGGAGCTCAATCGTGTTGGTGCAGAAGAAAGATGGGACCTGGTGACTCTGCATTGATTACCGAGCCCTGAATAAAATCATAGTCTGAAACCAGTTCCCAATTCCACGAATCGATGACCTCCTTGATCAGCTCACGTGGGTCAAATACTTCAGTAAGATTAATCTGAGGTATGGATACCACCAAGTCCCAATAGAATAGATAGATGGATGGAAGACTTCCTTCAAGTCAAAAGAAGGTATTTTTGCATGGTTGGTCATGCCCTTTGGTTTGAAAAATGCTCCAACAACATTTATGAGGATGATGGACGATATCCTACGACCTTTCACCAATACTTTTGTAGTGTTTTATATGGATGACATACTCATCTATAACAAGACTTGGGAAGAACACTTGCAGCATATTCAATAGGTTTTGCACGCCCTGAAGCAACACAAACTATATGAAAACTTGGAAAAATGATCCTTCGACATGAACAATGTCCATTACTTAGGCTACATCGTTGATCGACATGGTGTGCATGTGGATCCAACCAATATCTTGGTTATCCGTGACTGACCAACCCCAACCACACTCACTGAACTTTAGATCTTCTTGGGCCTCACCAATTTCTATCACAGGTTTGTGTTGGGATTCTCTCATATCACATGGGCCTCATCCAAGTAACCAAGGGGTGGTGATAAGGAAAAGTTTGTGTGGGGCCTGTCCAAAAAACAATCCTTCGATGATTTGAAGAAGCATTTGTGCTCATCCCCAGTACTTTCATTATCGAACCTGCAACATCCCTTTGAGATCGAGACAGATGCTTCAGACTAAGTTATGGGTGTCATTCTCACTCAACACAGCCACCCTATGGCATATCATAGTGAGACACTATCAAATGTTGTCCGTAAGTACCCTACTTACGACAAATAAATGTTCTCCATTGTGCAATCCTACCGCCAATGGAGACATTACATTATTGGGAAGGAGACAATCATCCACATTGATCACAAGCCACTACAATTCATGCAGCCCCAAGGAAAATTGCAGAATGACCGCCATCAGAAGTGGTCCACATACTTACAACATTTCCACCTCAACATCAAGTATAAAACATGAAGTACTAACTGAGTTGTTGATTTCATCAGCTGACCTCCAATTGCGGAACTCACCATGGTGCTAGACTCTTGCAGCCACGAGACCTCAAAATGCCCTCACCTCTATGAGACTGACCCTCAATTCTCCACCACCTACCAAATATTAGGCACCAAATCAGTGGTCGTCAATTTCAATCTTCAAGATGGGATATTGTGTCGTCTACGACATCTTTGTGTTCCATCAAGCAAGCACATGAAGCTGATTTGGGAAGCGCACTATAGTTGGGTGGCAAGATACTTTGGCGTCGAAAAGACAGTGGCAGTACTGCATAAATATTTCTACTAGCCAAAACTTCGACAGGACGTCGACAAGTACATCAAGTCCTGCACCACCTGCACTATTGCCAAACCGAACACTATGAAACATGGTCTATACATACCCCTTCCTACTCCTGATAGGCCATGGGAATCCATATCAATGTTCTACATGTTGATCCTCCCATCCACCAAGAGGGGAAATGACTCTGTTTTTGTGGTTGTTGATCGCTTTTCCAAGATGGTGATTCTAGTCGCCTGCAAGAAGAACATCACAGCAGATGCCACTTCCAAGATATTCTTTGAATGAGTATGGGTACATTTTGGGATCCCACAAACCATTATTTCAGATCGTGACATTCAATTCCTCAGCACATTCTGGTCGAGCCTATGGTCATTGTGGAATACCAAGCTCACCAAATCCAATGCCTTCCACCCGCAGATAGATGGCCAAACTGAGGTTGTTAATCAAATGATCGTACATATCCTATGCATGTACAATTAAAAACACCCCTGCACATTAGATGATATTCCTCCCTATGTCCAACATAGATATAACTGAGCCCTGCATAGCTCAACTGGACATAACTCCTCTCAATTGGGAATGGGATTCCAACCATTGGGCCCCATGGATGTTGCACTACCCCTGGTGACCACCTCGATCGAATCATCCCCTACTCCAATAGAATCTAATAAAGACACCTAGTTCATTGAGTGGATCCAATACATCCGCCAATAGGTTCAAGATATTCTACATAAGTCTAATTCCAAGTACAAGCAACACCACGATCAACATCGGGTGCCACATATGTTTTAGGTGGGAGACAAAGTTTGGTTGGACTTGCAGAAAGAATGCCTTACAGGTCCCCATCGAAAGCTTCTCCCACTTCATTATGGGTCATACACCATCACCAAGGCTATGGGTGACAATTCTTTTGAGCTCAACATTCCCTCTTTCCTTGGCCTGCACCTAATCTTCAACGTTTCTCTCCTTCGACCATATTTCCCACCATTGTTGGCCACCTCGGAGATATCAGAGAAGTTGATACCAACAAATCTCAACCTTGAATACATGCAACATGCATCTAGTGATCATATGGTGGACACACAGATCAAGGGAACTCGACAGCAAAGGATCCAACTTTATCGATTCGTCAAAGGAGGGCAACTCCTGCACCAAGGCAAGTGGCTCACCCGGGGCCAAATTCAACAAACATTTCCTCATCTAATGGGGGAACTAAAATACATGGAGACCATTGCTTCCTAAGGAGGGAGGATTGATATAGGTGGATATCGGTGGCCACCCACCTTTTCCAACTTGCTCAAAACAAGTTTCTAGCAATTTTGGCAATTTACTGCTTTTAGCACTTTTTAACTTCCGGGGCCATTTTGAGGGCCTAAATGAAGGTTTTTTGGGACCTATCTTCTCGAGTGATCCCCAAAAATGAATCTCCTTGATGATACCTTTCCAATGGGATATTGTGTGCCTAAAACAAAGATCATATGCAAACATTATGACCCTGTGAAGTTTATGTACTAACTTACCCAAACGAGGCCCACATGACTTTTGACACTTCATCTCCTAGGGTTAGTTTTTTGGATGTCTAGGGTTTTTGACATTCCTGTTTATTGTAAAAAGGCATTCACAACCTCATTGTAATCATATTCTTGCAAATGAGTGTAGCCGTCACATCTCTTCTTAGAGATAAGCCGCCACCATCCCAACAAGCTTGTTTTCTGTTGTATTTTATAGTTTCAACTTATTTCCTTATTGAATAGAAAACCAATTTTATTGTATCTATGTCATTCTGTGTTAAGGATATTTTAATAATCTGTATTCATTTCATTATGCTCACAAAATTCGGATCAACTAGTGATCTGCCTCTCTCACACAACAACTAGGTGTGACTCCTCTCACACAACCACTTAGTGCAACTCTTCTCGAATATGCATATTGTAATCCAACGCAGACTTCTATCAAATATGTCGTGGCTCCTCTCGAATCCGACGCAGCCAATTAATCCAGCTCAAACTTCTAAATATGCATATTGTACAATTGACTGAGGGTGCACATGTCTTCTCTCGACTCTTCTTCATGTAATAGGTCCTCAACTCGACTCTTCTACTATAATGGACTTTTCCAAACTATGCCGAGGCTCTAATAAATCGTAGTGTGGATTTCATCCCTCACTTAAGCATTGATTCAGGTTGTTTCTTCATAAAAATTGCAAGTTGTTGTCTTCCTTGTGATGCAATATTGCCTTCATAACACATTGAGGAATTAACCCTTCTCTCCCAGCGGCTCTCACAATCCTACAGGAACTAAGATCAGAAATGTGCTCTGATACCAACTTGAAAATAAAAGAAAAGAAAGAAATCGACTACTCTCAGGCGAGGTAGCATCTTGAGGCCATCAGAGCAAAGTTACGCACTACATTTTATTAAATCAATTGAGGAGTACAATTAATAGAATGATATTCAGTATAGACAATTGGAAACATTATTTGGTTTAGAGGAGTCTCCATTATTAACTAATCTCCATTATTTCTAAGTCATAAGTCATAAAATTAAATTAACGATGTTTGAGCAACCAAAGTAATAACGTTTTCAAAATTGAGTTCAACATAAAAGATATGTTTTGGAAATGATATTAGTGGCTTGAGAAGACTGCTATATAAAAATTTAGAGCAATTAACAACCAAAATCATCTATGACAAACATTTTATTCTTTAAATTTGAACCCTTTTTGTATGCTCTAGCTACCTTTACTTTTAGATAAAATTAAATTTATTCACACTACATAATTTTCTAAAAAAGTACTCATTATAAGTTATTTTTGGATATTCATTTTTCCACCATGTTGATCCCAATTCTTTTAAAAAATATATAAATCCTACTTTCCAATACAAAATCCTATGTTCTCTTAAGAAAATAAAAAAACAAACATGCTTATAAGGCTAGGCACTATTAGAGAGGAGGTTACCTTCATTCCTTTTTACTATTGTTTCTTTCATTTTGTTACATTAAAGTCTCAATTGACCATTAGCACAAGATCACCATTTATATATGGTCAGTGTAAGCCTTGAAAACAAGGGAAATAATTATAGAGAAGGAATAAAGTGTTGATGTTTGGACAACATCGGGAAGACATTCTCTAAAGATAATAATTAATAATATAATTATTGATTATTAAATATAGTGTATAATAAATAAATGATAATAATAAATAGTTATTGATTATTCAGGGACGCATCCTTTCATAGATGGTCACCTTATGTTCCCTATATATGAAATACTCATCATTGTAATAATATATTGAATATCGATCTTATCTCATATGAAGAAAAACCAACATAGTATCAGAGCAGGTTGAATGGGTGTGGCTCCCTCATGGGAGAGGCCAGCATCCTGATGGTTTTTCTGTCACTAGAAGTTTTTTTATCCCTGTTGCACAACCTAAGTCTGCAATTTCAGGATGGCTGCAGATCTGGAGTATTATAAGATTTTACACATTAGGAATATTGATGTGAATTTGGCTGAGGAAGAGTTTTTAATTATTGCCAGAGCTATGGTCATGTGACGATATACACATGGCTACCCACTAAGCATGAGGCTCTTGTTGAGATGGATCGCTTGATTGCTGATAATTTCATTCAAAACAGTTGAATCCAAATCAATTTATAGGTTGAAAGGATGGTGACAATGATAGTTACAATGACACCAATCCGAAGTACCGAGCTGAAGAATTTAGTGTTTAATATATTGCGTACTGATCCCTCCCAGCAAATTGAACAGTCCAAGCCTAGAGGAAAATTTCTCAGAGTTCAAGTCTCAAACATGAAGCTGCCTATTACAGGAGGTTAAATTCAACGAATATTTGAGACTATGGGTAAAATTGAGATGGTCTCCATAACAGGACTGAAGCCATCGTATCTTCTGGGAATTAAGATATGAAGGGTGCGATCATACCAACAGGAACTCCTAGTTATGGGATTCCATTATGCCACGTTGATGGTGGCCGACTGGATGAATGGACGCTGCTCTAAACGGATCAGATTGAAAGGAATTTAAGGATTGGGAATAATTCAACACAATAGCCCTAGATTGGTTGTATCCACTTGGAGACCATGAAGAATTTACAAGGCAATCTCTGCATCTTTACGCAACTGTTCAATAATACGCTGACCAGTTGAACAATTTGTCCATTAAGCTTATGGTCATGGATCCTAATTAGATCTTATAGTTAATGGATAGCCCACCAATGAAGCAAGGGATCCTTTGCTTCATATTTTTCAATGTTATAAATATAGTTTCGGGGAATATGTCATATAGGGTTTCGGAAGAAACTCATCAGAAATATTGGAGAAAATATGGGAAAGCATAAACTTGAACTTACAAAATAAATGACATTTTGAAAAACTCAAAAAAAAAAATATTCGAAGATATTTATAGCACTAAGATTTCTCCTCGTCTATAGGTCCAAAGTCGACTCTTGTTGTGTACAATTCTCACTTGCAAATTAATATATGCATTTTTAAGAAATGTGTACTCTTTGTCATGTGGACGACGTGCAAATGACGATGACGTTGGATGAGATGCAATGCTTCTAAAGTCATGGGGATAGCAAGGCTTGATGCTTATTGTTTCTACAACAAGAGTAAATTGGAGAGCTTGAAGTATCGATTGAGTGCCAAATCAAATGATCATGTTATCTAAAGCTACTTAACAACGTTAAGAGGGAGGTGTGGTGTTTTCTCTCCTCTAGTTGACTAACCCCTTTGGACAAGGGTTTCCCTAATTATTCATGTGAGGCAACTGAGGGAGTAATGTTGAGTTGGGTACAAGTATTTCCTAAGCCATGTGAGGTGGCTAGGTGTGAATAAGACTACTGGGAGAGGAGAAACATCACAAGATGGTCATGGAGACTATGGAAGTTGTTGTGTACTATTGGACGACATTGCAGTAGTTGTGTGCCACTGGTTGATTGCAACATAGTCATAAATAATGTGGCAGATGATTTGAGCTATCGATGGCATGGTATTAAAAGTATGATACTAGTTGATTGCAAAGTAATCAGTGGATTACTAGATGAAGGAACCAAGACATTGGTTTCACGAAGAAACCTCAATATGTCTTGGAGGACATTGGTTCCATGAGGGAACCTTGATGTGTCCTACAAAGGTTTGAGGCAGGGATCAAGAGGGAGTACATTGTTCCTCACAACCCTCAACATAATGGGGTCATAGAGAGGAAGAACAAATATATTGTTGAGATAGTCAAGGTGATGATTCATGATCATCATTTACCTATGTTTCTGTGGGAAGAGGCATCCATGATTGCAATGTATGTTGATAAAAAAATTCCTTGAGGAACATGACTCCTAAGAAGGAATTCATCGGAGTTAATCTTGAGGTTGGACACTTCAGGATATTTGGGTATTCAGTATACATTTATGGGGTATAGTGAGTCTTCGAAGGAATATCAGATCTTCATTCTTGGTCAAAGACATATTGAGTAAGAGACATAAAGAGATGGTACCTTTCGAGAGAGCAGGATACCTCAGAGATATTCGTGCTATGCCGCAGCTATGAGCCACATCATTGATTCTAAACCTTCTTGTTATGAGGAGGAAACTAGTCATCCAGTATGGAGAGATGCCATGATGAAGGATTATCAGTCCACCATGAAGAATGATGTGTGGGATACTATTCTTAGACCTGAAGGGAAGTCTGTAGTGAATTTGAAATGGATCTACAAGATCAAACACACAGTTGATGGGAGCATCGAGAGGCCCAAAACAAGATTTGTTTCTAGAGGATTCTCTCAGGTGGATGGAATAGATTATGAGGATACATTTGGTCCTGTTGGTCGATACACCTTTATCCAAATGATTATTTCTGATGACGCACACACTCTCCTCAACCTGCAGGTCAGAAGTTCTACATCAACAAGATATTTCTCCTTTCGCTGGACTAAAGAACTCTAAAATGGATCTTCTATTTTCCTTTCGGAAAATCTGCACCCACAACAAATTCTTCGTGGGATCCCCTCTTTGCACTTAGGAGATCGAACTTCGCGATATCACAAATCCTATGGTCGATCGCCTGCTTACCGTGACCCTGAATCCCAAAACTCTGAGATCCCGATATCACTCCAACTTGTCGGCTTTCACGCGTCCGCGAGTTGCGATAACATACAACTCTGCCCACGAGGCCCAAAATCCTGAGGTGTCAGACTCTGACACGGTTCTTGGCACTGACCCCACAACTAGTCTTCTCACCTTTCCGAGACTTCAACTCGATTTGAATTCTACGTCGATAGTGTGCCACCTGTCCACCTCGCTAGCCTATATGGTCCTACACAACCTTATCGATCCTTCACAGCTTCGTGCTTCACGATTTCGTGTACTTTGATACCCAGTTTTTGACCCTTCCACTCATGATATCCCGATAGGCAATTCCTCGAGTGATCCAACGACTCCTGGTTGGCTTGGATCTACGGTTCTACTCCTTCTGAGCTTAGAACCTTTTGAGGCACTCGTTGTAACTTCCCTGCTCCTCCATGAGATCTAACGGCTCACAAGACTTCGCAGATTCTCCACAGAGAATTCTGACCGTCCGTTCTTCCTCCGAGAATATCTGCACCAACTAAACAAAGTATCTCTCTCCACGGAACTCGTCCTCCTACGGTTCGATGTCGCTTATGCCTTCCTTCAGACTTTCAAAGACTTGACCTCTTTGCCTTCCTTCGACTTCTTCGAAGATTCAATCCTTCCGAACTTTCTCACAACTTCAAGTCTTTCAGAAAACCCCTTCTTGCACTCCTTGCGGAAAACCTTCAAACACTTCCAAATACTTGACTCCCTTTGAATCTACACACGCCTGCAACAGTAGTCCCTCAATACTTCGCTCAGGTTCGCAACCCTGAGGCTTCACTTGGCCTGTGCACTCCTTGCACGGCTCCTGTGCCTAACTGCACTTCTGTGGAAATGAGAACAAAATCTATCTCTCCTGATCTTTCAGAGACAAACCTCTGAACACCTTATCGACGCACTCCTTGTGGAAAAATTCAACTGCACTCCTTGCAGGAACTCTTGCTCAGATAGAGAAACAATTGAAACTCATTCATTTTCCCTTTCCTCTCAGATTTCAAAAATTCAACAAGAAATCATTCATACATAGCATAAAAGAAAATGTACATCAGAAGGAGTGAAATAACCATGAGCATAACTTCTATCATACATACACAGAGAACAAACACGACGCCATGAATTTGAATCAAATCTTCCTCTATTAATTCAAATTTATGTACATGGGTGTTTTCACACATCTCTTTGCTTCTCCTCTATGCTCTTCACACTCTTCATGCTAATGTTACAATACACAAATGAGGGTGTCTATATCTTGTTTCCCTCTTGCGCCCTAAAACAATTTAATCTACACATTCAATTTTACCTACCTGCATTAACTACCATAAATGCCTTCTACCTATTAAGGACGAGAGCGAATCGCTCAAGGTTCGATTACATTATGCAAGTGCGCTCCTTCTTAATTATTTCACTTAATATTGCGCAATAACTTCAAGGTAATTTCAAAATTTGTGTTGGGCGCTTCTCCAACTATCTTTGGACTCTGCGCTGGCTCGCTTGAGATGCTCCTGCATCAAACTCCCTGGATTGAAAATTTTCATGGGCTCCTGTCCATGAGCTCGTGCACAGTCTGTCCATGCCTCTGGATCTCTGCTTCTCTCTCCCATCTGGCATCTTCAACTGGATGGTCCTTCGACTTGACCAAATATTCAAAGTATTTCCTTTGCCTGGTGTTCTTGCTAACCCTTTTATCCAGTATGGATTCCATCTGTGGCTTATCTGCAACTGGCATCTACTTTGTCCACTGGATCACTAACTGTTGATTTCCTGTCCCTGCTTCCTCAACTTTATATGGGTACAAATCTGAGATATTGAATATCGGAGAAATTCCAATCCCATCTGGTAATTCAATCTTGCAAGCATTCACCCCAAATTTCTTCAAGACCCTACATGGCCCAATTTTCTTCATCTTCAGCTTATTATATGTTCCTCTCGGGAACCTTTCTTTTCTCAAATGTGCCAGAACCAAATCACCAACCTCAAATTGAAGTTGTCTCCTGTGTTGATATGCTCTGCGCTTGTATTCTTGGCTCGAACTTTGTAACCGCTCCTTCACCTGGCTGTGAAGTTCCTTCATCGCCTCTGCGAAATTTTCTGCACTAGCTCTTCTAGTCACATTCTGTTCTGAATCCCTTAACTCATAAATTCCTCTCGGCTGCATACCATAGACAATTTGAAATGGAATTTTCCCTGTGCTTCTGTTAACCGAGTCATTATAAGAAAATTCCGCCTGTGGTAATATGTGGTCCCATTGGCTGTGGTGTTCTGTCAGCAAGCTTCTTAGCAAGTCTCCCAGACTTATGTTCACCACTTATGTCTGTCCATCCATCTAAGGATGATAAGCAAAACTAAATGAAAAGTTAGTTCCTAGCTTCTTCCATAAGGTCCTCCAAAAGTGTCCTATGAACTTAGTGTCTCGATCCGAAACTATACTCCTTGGTAAGCCATGAAGTCGAATGACTTCTTTGAAAAACAAATTCACAATGTGAGTTGCGTCGCTAGTCTTCTGACATGGAATGAAGTGTGCCATCTTGGAAAATCTATCTACCACCACAAATATTGAGTCAAAACCTCTTTGTGTTTTTGGCAACCCCAATATGAAATCCATGTTGATTGCATCCCACGACCTCTCAAGTATGGGCAATGGTTGATAAAACCTTGCATTCTATCTCTTTCCCTTCGAATGCTGGAAAATTTTGCATCTGTCTACGAATCTCTTGACGTCTGATCGCATTCCCAGCCAAAAATATAACTCATTCAATTTTGTGAATGTCTTATCATGACCAAAGTGTCCTGCCAATCCTCCGTTGTGTTTCTCCTTCAGCGAATTCTCCGTCATGGAGCATTTCGGAATACACAGTTGATTACCTTTAAACAATAATCCTTCCTGGATCATGTATTCTTTCCATTTGCTTCTTTCCCTGAGAATTGGATTCTCAGTTGCTTCATATGCCTCCTTAAAATCTGGATCATCTGCGTACATGTTCACGAGGTCATCAAAACCCAATGTTTTGACTTTGAACTCCTACAATAGCAAACACTTCCTGCTCAAAGCATCAACAACTTTGTTAGCAGTACCAAAAATATGTTTAATCACAAAAGTGAAATTCTGCATATACTCAACCCATTTAACATGTCTCTGATTCAACTTCTCCTATTGAGTCACAAACTACAGTGCATGATTGTCACTATACAAGATAAACTCTTTCGTGATTAAGTAGTGTCTCCATTTCTTCAATGCGTGTATGATAGCATAAAACTCCTTATCATAAGTGGAGTATTTCACTTTCGCTTCATTCACCTTCTCACTGAAATATGCTATTCGCCTGTCTTCTTGACTCAATACTGCCCCTATTGCAAATCCACTTGCATCACATTTCACCTGAAATGTCTTTTGGAAATCTGGCAACACCAGAATTGGTTGTTCCGTAATCTTCCTTTTCAACAAATTAAAACTCTTCTCAGCTTCTTCTGTCCAGTGAAAAGACTTGTGTCTTTTCTTCACTATGTCCATCATCGGTGCACTAATCCCACTGAAATTCCTGATGAACTTTCAGTAGAAACTAGCCAATCCATGAAAACTTCTCACTTCAAAGGTATTCTTCGGTGATGGCCAATTCTTGATTACCTCCACCTTATCTGGATCCATCCTCAACTCATCTGCAGAAATAACAAATCCCAAGTAAATGAGCTCTGTCTTCATGAATGAGGATTTCTTCATGTTTATCAATAGCTTCTCTTGTTGTAACCTCTGCATCACTATAGCCAAATGCTTTAAATGCTCTGCCACTATTTTACTGAAAACCAATATGTCATCCAGATATACGATAACAAACTTCCCGATAAACTCCCTTAGGACTTCGTTCATCAACCTCATGAAGGTACTCGGTGCATTTGTTAAGCCAAACGACATAACAAGCCACTCATACAACCCTTCGTTGGTTTTGAATGTTGTCTTCCATTCATCTCCTTCTCTCATGCGGATTTGATGAAAACTTCTTTGAAAATCAATCTTTGAAAATAATTTTTCTCCACTCAAGCAATCCATCAGATCATCCATCCTTGGTAATGGAAATCTGTACCTGATGATTATCTTGTTGATCGCCCTCGGGTCAGTACATATCCTCCAGCCTCCGTCTTTCTTCGGACTGAGTACTGTTGGAACAACACATGGACTCAACCTTTCCCTGACCAAACCTTTGTCCAACAACTCCTGGACTTGTCTTTTGACATCTTCATTCTCTTGCGGCGTCAATCTATACGTGGCTTTATTTGGAAAACTGGCTCCTGGTATGCGATCAATGTGATGACTCACACTTCTGATCAGTGGCAACGAACGAGGTAGTTCGTCCACTACTATGTCAGCGAACTCTTCCAGCAGTTCATGAACTTCTTCTGGTAAATCATCTACTCATGTGCTGTTCAAAACAATCTTCGGTTTCCTGACCACGATGAACTGTGGATCCTCCTTCTTCTTAACCTCTATAAGAAGTTCCTTCCCACTCATGAGAAGTACAGTGTTGCTCACTTCCTCTTTCACCTCCTTATCCTTAATTGGAAGCAACATGTGAGTCCTCCCATTATTCTCTAGGGTGTATGTGTTCATTCTCCCATCATGAATCACATTCTTGTCATATTTCCATGGTCTACCCAGCAATAGATGACAAACATCCATAGGAATGACATCAAATAATATCTTATCATTATATCCTCCTATCTTAAATTTAACTAAACATTGTTTAGTGACAATTACCTGATGTCCCTTTTGTAGCCACGAAACTCTATATGGGCTTGGATGATCAATTGTCTCTAGCTCCAGCTTTTCTACCATCTCTGTAGAAACGAGATTATCTGTGCTACCACTATCCACAATGACCTTGCATACCATGTTCTTGGTTTTGCAAGCAGTCCTGAAAAGTCAGGTTCTTTGGAATGAACTCTCCACCTCCTTCTCTGGTGTGAAAAGAGATTTTCGCATCATCAGCGATCTTTCGCCTTCAACATCTTCTTCCTCAACATCCTACCTCTGTGCTTCGGCGATGTGAGCTTCTCCTCCTTCTTTCTTTTTATCTGGACACTCGTAAGACTTGTGCCCATTCTTTCCACATGTGAAGCATGTTATTACTCCACCTCTTCCTCTTCCTCTACCTCTAGTACGAGGAAACACATTATTATCAGCATACTCTCCTCTCTGTTCGGTATGATGCCCTCACTGTGAGGTTCCACCTCTCTCAGTTCGAGTCTGAGGTTTCTTCCAATCCTCCTTGGGCTTCTGATATTTATCCTAGGCAATTGATTTGCCTCTGGGATGACTTTTGTCTTGGCCTTTCTGGCCCTGCTTTTGGCTCAGCTTCTCTTCAGCCTTTGGAGCCATCTGATAAGAATCTTCCACCGTTCGGATGGTTACCATGCTCATTTCATCCTGGATGTCGTATCTCAGGCCATTCATGTATCTAGCAACCTTTTCATCATCGCTTTCCCGATGACCTGCTCCGATGTTCATCTTGTAGAATTCTTCAGTGTATTCTTTCACTGTCATCAGCTTCTGTCTCAGGTTCTGCATTCTTCTAAACATAGTAATCTGGTAATCTCTTGGGATGAATTTCGTCTTCATCTTCGCGATCATTCTATCCTAGATCTTGATCTTCTGCTTTCCTTTGCAACATCTATTATCTTGTAGTTCATCCCACCACAATGTTGCATGTCCCTTCAATCTTGTGAAATCATGCTTGACCTTCTTATCCTCTTCGACATCTTCATAGTCAAAGTATTTGTCCAAAGCTTTAATCCATTCTAGAACCTCCTCTGCATCAAGATTTCCCTCATAAAATGGAATGTCCATTTTCTCTCTTGCACTCATCCTTGTAATAGCTTTGATCAAATGTTCATTTGTTGCATCTTCAGCTGCAACTTCTTCTTCATGTTCAGCCTCAATTTCACTTTCAGAATCACTAAGATCCCCAGCACTGATTGTGCGTCTCTGTGTTGTCTCCATGTCTTCGAGTCTTGCGCGTAAATCATGAATTTATTTTTCCATGGATGGATCAGTCATCTGCCTACCCCTTCTTCTCGGCATTTCCCTTTCCTCTGGTGGATCAGGTGTTTGTCTATCCCTTCTCCTTGGCGGCATGGTGAATTCTCCTCTTCTCTGCTACAAAAAGAGAAGAACCTTTCTGAACTCTGATACCAAAAATGATGACGCACACACTCTCCTCAACCCGCAGGTCGGAAGGTCTACGTCAACAGGATATTTCTCCTTTCGCTAGCCCGAAGAAATCTAAAAAGGCTCTTCTATTTTCCTTTCGAAAAATATGCACCCACAACAAATTCTTTGTGGGATCCCCTCTTTGCACTTAGGAGATCGGACTTGGCGATATCACGAATCATGTGGTCGAGCGCCTGCTCACAGTGACCCCAAATCCCGAAACTCTGAGATCCCAATATCACTCTAACTTGTCATCTTTTGCATGTTCACGAGTTGCGATAACATACAACTCTGCCCACGAGGCCCGAAATCCCGAGGTGTCAGACTTTGACACAGTTCTCAGCACTGACCCCACAACTAGCCTTCTCACCTTTCTGAGACTTCAACTCGATTTTACTTCTGCGTCGATAGTGTGCCACCTATCCACCTCGCTAGCCTCTATGGTCCCACACAACCCTATCAATCCTTCACGGCTTCCCGCTTCGCAATTTTGTGTACTTTGATACCCAGTTTTCGACCCTTCCACTCACAAAATCCCGATAGGAGATTCCTCAAGTGATCCAATGGCTCCTGGATGGCTTGGATCTACGGTTCTACTCCTTCTGAGCTTAGAACCTTTCGAGACACTCATTGTAACTTCCCTTCTCCTCTGTGAGATATAACGGCTCACAAGACTTCGCGGATTCTCCACATAGAATTATGACCATCCATTTTTCCTCTGAGAATCTCTACACCAACTAAACAAAGTATCTCTCTCCACAGAACTCATCCTCCTACGTTTTGATGTCGCTTATGCCTTCCTTCAGACTTTCAAAGAATTGAACTCTTTTCCTTCCTTCGACTTCTTCGAAGATTCAATCCTTCTGAACTTTCTCACGACTTCAAGTCTTTCAGAAAACCCTTGCTCGCACTCCTTGCGGAAAACCTTCAAACACTTAAAAATACTTGACTCCCTTTGACTCTGCACACCCCTACAACAGTAGTCCCTCAATACTTCACTCAGGTTCGCAACCCTGAGGCTTCACTCGGCCTACGCACTCCTTGCACGGCTCCTGTGCCTAACTGCACTTCTGTGAAAATGAGAAAAAAATCTATCTCTCCTGAGCTTTTAGAGACAAACCTCTGAACACCTTTTCAACGCACTCCTTGAGGACAAATTCAACTGCACTCCTTGCATGAACTCTTTCTTAGATAGAGAAACAATTGAAACTCATTCATTTTCCCTTTCCTCTCAGATTTAAAACATTCAACAAGAAATCATTCATACATAGCATAAAAGAAAACTGTACATTAGAAAGAGTGAAATAACCATGAGCACAACATCTAGCATACATACACAGAGAACAAACACGACACCATGAATTTGAATCAAAGCTTCCTCTATTAATTCAAATTTCTGTACATGGGTGTTTTCACACAGTTCTTTGCTTCTCCTCTATGCTCTTCACACTCTTCATGCGAATGTTACAATACACAAATGAGGGTGTCATATCCCATTTCCCTCTTGCGCTCTAAAACTGTCTAATCTACACATTCAATTTTACCTACCTGCATTAACTACCATAAATGCCTTCTACCTACTAAGGACAAGAGTGAATCACTCAAGGTCCGATTACATTATACAAGTGCGCTCCTTCTTAATTATTTCATTTAAGATTGCGCAATAACTTCAAGGTAATTTCAAAATTTTTGTTGGGCACTTGTCCAACTGTCTTTGGACTCCGCGCTGGCTCGCTTGAGATGCTCCTGCATCAATTTCCCCTGAAACATCCATGGGTTAGAGAGTACATCAAATGGATGTAAATACAACCTTTCTCAATGGAGATATTAAGGAAGAAGTATACATCGAACATCTAGATGGTTTTTTGATACATGAGAAGGAATCTCGTGTGTGCATGTTGAAGATGGCCTTGTATGGAATCAAGCAACCGCCTCAAGCTTGGTATGCAATGATTGATGGACACCTGATGATTTTTGGGCTTCAACAAAAGTGTTTTCGATCCTAGCCTACACTACAATATTGATAATGGTGAGTCCTTGATTTTGGTCCTCTACATTGATGATTTATTCCTCACCGATGTAGAGAGCCTTATTTTTTAATGCAAGTATGCATTGGCCACTAAGTTTGAGATGAAGGACCTTGGTATGGTGCACTACTTCTTGGGACTAGAGGTGTGGCAGAGAGTTGATGAGATCTTCCTAAGTCAGGGGAAGTACACAGTTGATATATTGAAGAAGTTTGAGATATTGAATTTGAAGCTCATGGATATGCCAATGATGACAAATCTAAAGAAACTAAGTGTGTCTTCTTCCAATTCTGATGAAATTGATCTGAAACTGTACATACAACTGATTGGATAATTGATGTATCTGGTTAACACCAGATCAAATATTTGATATGCAGTGAGTGCACTTAGCCAGTTTATAAGTCAGTTGAGATAGGCACACTAGATTGATGTGAAGCATGTGTTGAGATACTTGTGAGGAACATTTGGACATGGTCTGAGATATACTTCCAGTATTGATATGATATGGTAGGAATATATTGATTCTGATTTGGCAAGGAGTGCAGTGGACAGAAGGAGCACCTTCAGGTGTTGCTTCACTTTGGGATCTTCCATGGTTTCTTGGTGTAGCAGGAAATGAACTTCTGTGGCTTTGAGTACAACATAAGCAGATTGCATTGCATTAAGTATGACAGTCCATGAAGCAGTGTGGCTTCACAAGATCCTTGCAGATTTATTCAAACATGTGATGCATTCCACCATTATTCATTATGGTAACCAAAGTTTTGTGAATATCTCTGATAATCCAATGTTTCATGAAAAATCGAACCACATTGAGATCAAGTACCATTACATCTGAGGCATGGTGAAGAGGAAGGAAGTATTGGTGCAATACCTTCCTACAAGTGAGTAGGTTGTTGATGTTCTTACCAAACCAAGATGAATTTTAAGTACTTCCATGACAGACTTGGCGTGGAAGAGAATGCGTCCCTTGCTGAGAGGGAGTGTTGATGTTTGCAGCTTCCTGAGACATTCTCCAGATCGTATGATCCATATTTTACGAGTAGAATGAAATGACTATAGATTATTAATAGGTTCTTAACACAAAATAACAGAGATACAATAAAACTAGTTTTCTATTCAATAAGGAAATAAGCTGAAACTATGAAATGCAGCGGAAACAAGCTTGCTAGAATGGTGGGGGCTTATCTCTGAGAAGAGATGTGACGACTGTGCTCATTCACAAGAAGATGATTACAATGAGGCTCTAAACACGTTTTTACAATAAACAGGAATGCCAAAAACCCTAGACATCCAAAAACCTAACCCTAGGAGATGAAGCGCCAAAAGTCATGTGGGCCCCATCTAGGTAAGTTAGTACATCAACTTCCCGGGGTCATAATTTTTGCATACGATCTCCATTTTAGGTGTATGGTAGCATGTTGGAAAGGTATCATAGAGGAGATTCATTTTGGGGGGTCAATTATTCTTTTGGTTATCATTGAAAAGCTCGATCCTGAAAAACCTTCATTTAGGCCCTCAAAATGGCCCCGGAAGTTAAAACTGCTAAAAATAGTAAGTTGCCAAAATTGTCAAAACATTGTTTTAAGCCAATTCGAAAATTTGGGTGGAAACCGATATCCACCTAGATCAATCCTCCCTCCCCAAGAATCAATGGTATCCATTTCATTGAGTTCCCCCATCAGATGAGGATTTTTTTGCTGAATTTGGCCCCGGGTGAGCCACTTGCCTTGCTGCAAGAGTTGCCCTCCTTTGATGACTCAATAAAGTTGGATCCTTTGCTGTCGAGTGCCCTTGATATGTGTGTCCACAATATGATCATTGGATTCCTTTTGTATGTAGTTGAGGTTGAGATATGTTGGTGTCAGTTGTTCTGCTACATTTGAGATGTCCAATAATAGTGGGAAATAAGGCCGAAGGAGATCCACATTGAACACTAGGTGCAGGCCAAAGAAAGGAGGAATGTTGAGCTCAAAATAATTATCCCCCACAGCCTTGGTGATGGTGTACAACCCATAACAGAGTGGGTGAAGCTTCCAATGGGGTCATGTAAGGTGTTCTTTCTACAAGTGCAACCAAACTTATCTGGTAGTCGATGTTGATCATTGCGTTGCTTGTACTTGTCATTGGAATTTTGTAGGATATCTTGAACCTTTTGGCGGATGTGTTGGATCCTCTCAATGAACTGGGTAGCTTTTTCAGCTTCAATTGGTGATTCGGATTTATGCAGGAATGAAATGTAAGAAGAAAATAACAGAGTATGCACAATAGTATTGCAGAGAACACAGTGATACAGTAAACACACACACTGTTATTAATTAATGAAATAGAGAAACTGTAAAACTGTTGAACAATACATAGCTAGAATGGTGGTAGCATACCCCTGATAAGAGATGTGGTGGCTACGCTCATCCGTGACCAAGATGATTACAAAAAGAGGTTGAAGGTCCTTATTTATCAAAAGCAGGAAGGTAGAAACCAAAAACCTAACCCTAGAAGATGAAAAGCCAAAAGTCAAGTGGGCCCTGTTTGGGTAAGTTAGTCCATCAACTTCCCAGAGTCATAACTATTGCATACAATCTCTGTTTGGGGCGCATGATAGCTCGTTGGAAAGATCTATCCGAGGCCTACAACGCTCGAGACAAAATACCATCGTTGATGCAATTTTGTGAAAGCAACATACCCAAAAAAACATCATTTAGGGCCTCAAAATGGCCCCGAAAGTTTAGGACCCGAAAAAAACTACTAAAAATAGTAAATTACCAGAAATGCTAGAAAACTGTTTTGAGCCAGAACGAAAGGTGGGCGACCACGGATACCCATCTGGATCATTCCTCCCCCCTTAATAAGCAATGGTCCCCATTGCGTCAAGTGTCGGGATAAGATGGGGGAATTTCAGCTGAATTTGGCTCCGGGTGAGCCACTTGCCCTGATGCAGGAATTGCCCAGCCTTCACAACTCGATAGAGCTGGACATGTTGTTGGCGAGTGCCCTTGCCCTGTGAATCCATGATCCGATCCATTGTTTCCTTCTCCAAACAGTCAGGGTTGAGTTCTGTTGTTGCCAATTGCTCGGCCACTTCTGAGGTGTCCAACAATGGCGGAAAATAGGGGTGAAGGAGCTCAACATTGAATACAGGGTGCAAGCCAAGAAATGGAGGGATGCTTAATTCAAAAGAATTATCCCCGATAGTCTTGGCGATAGTATATGGCCCATAACGAAGTGGGTGTAGCTTGCAATGAGGTCCCGTGAGTCTTTCTTTCTGCAAATGCAACCAAACCTTATCACCCACCTGGTATGTGTGTGGCACCTGATGCTGGTCATGACGCTGCTTGTACTTGGCATTGGCTTTTTCCAGAATGTCATGGACTTGTTGGCGAATGTGTTGGATCCATTCCACAAATTTGGTGGCTTTCTCAACCTCAGTCTGAGCCTGACAAGATGTTTCCTGTGTGGAGGCAATGGGAAGAGCTACATCAATGGGGCCCAATGGTTGAAACCCCATGCATGCTTGAAAAGGGCTATGATCGATAGAGTTGTGAAGGGCTCTATTGTAGATATGTTGAACATATGGAAGGTTCTTGTCCCATATGCAGGGGTGTTTATAATTATACATCCGCAGGATATGCACAATCACGCGATTCACTACTTCTGTCTGCCCATCAGTTTGGGGATGGAAGGCTATCAACTGTGTGAGCTTGGTATCCATAAGTGACCAGAGGCTGGACCAAAATGTGCTGAGGAACCTGTTGTCACGATCTGAAATGATAGTCTGGGGTAGCCCGAAATGTACCTAGACGCGTTCAAGGAAGAGTTTAGCAGTGGCTTCAGCAGAGATACTTTTCCTGCAGGCAGACAGAATGGCCAATTTAGAGAAGCGATCCACGACTACAAACACACAGTCATTCGCATGATTGGTTGGAGGCAGTCCTTACATGTAATCCATGGAGATAGATTCCCAAGGCCCATTGGGAACAAGAAGAGGGGTATACAACCGTTGCTTCTTAATGGATGGTTTGGCGATGGCACAGGCAGTGCAGGATCTGATATACTTTCTGACATCTTGTTGGAGCTTTGGCCATTAAAAATACGTTTGCAACACTGCTATTGTCTTTTCCATGCCAAAGTGCCCTGCAACCTGACTGTAATGCGCTTCCCAGATCAGCTTCGCGTGCTCTCTTGAAGGAACACAGAGGTGGCCTAGGTGGCATAATAGTCCATCCTGGATATGAAAATCAGTCACTGGAGTGTCTACACAAACTGCTCGATAGGTGGCCGAAAAGTCAAGATCATTGTCATATAAGTGAGACCACCTAGAGGTTTCATGGCCACAAGAGTTAAGCACTATGGTGAGTGTGGCCACAGGCGGTCGACTGAGGCAATCAACGACATGGTTGGTGTTGCCCTTCTTATATTTTATGTTCAGGTGAAATTGCTGCAGGTATGCGGACCACTTTTGGTGGCGGTCATTTTGCAATTTCCCTTGTGTTTTCACAAACTACAAGGGCTTGTGGTTAGTGTGAATAACCGTCTCTTTGCCTAAGATGTAATGCTTCCATTGTCAGAAAGCTTGGACAATGGAGTACATTTCCTTGTCATAGGTGGGGTACTTTCGAACTGTATCTGAAAGTGTCTCACTATGATATGCCACTGGATGGCCATGCTGAGTGAGGATTGTGCCAACAACATAATCTGAAGCATCTATCTAAATTTCAAAAGGTTGTTGCCGATCCGGGAGAGTAAGGACGGGTGCCGAACATAAGCGCTGCTTAAGTTCCTCAAATTCTTGTTGCTGAGTAGGGGACAAAAAGAATTTTTCTTTAGCCCCACCTTTGGTCACATTGCTAAGGGCCCAAGCAATGTTAGAGAACCCCAACAAGAACCTGCGATAAAAGTTGGCCAACCCTAGGAAGCTGTGGAGCTCTATAATGGTCCTTGGGGTCGGCCAATCGCGAATGACTTGGATCTTGGCCAGATCCATATGCACACCTTGTTCATTCACAATGTATCCCAAATACTGAATTTCCTTCATCCCGAATGAGCATTTTTCGAGATTGGCATATAACTTGTGTTGTCGCAGGGTGCGAAGGACTTCCTCAATATGTTGTAAGTGGTCTTCCCACATTCTACTGAAGATGAGGATATCATCGAGATAGACGACCACAAAAAAATTGGTGAATGGTCGCAGTATATCATCCATCATCCTCATGAAGGTTGTCGAAGCGTTAGTTAAGCCGAAAGGCATGACCAAGCACTCGAAAAGGCCTTCCTGAGACTTGAAGGAAGTCTTCCAAACATCAGTCGCCTCAATTGGGACCTGGTGATAACCAGACTTCAGATCAATCTTGCTGAAATACTTGGCGCCCTTTATTTGATCAAGGATATCATCGATCCAGGGGATAGGATACTGATTTCGGACTGTGATTTTGTTTAAATCTCTGTAATCAATACATAGTCGCCAAGTCCCATCCTTTTCATGTACTAGCACAATCGGGCTCCTGCAAGGTGAGGATCTTGGTCGAATATGCCCCTTTTGGAGTAATTTCTCGATCTGGCGCTTGATCTCTTCATTTTCCATGAGGGAACGTCTGTAAATTGGCCCATTCGGCACAGGTACCCCAGGTCTCAAGTCAATGGTATGCTTGACCTGACAATGGAGCGGCACTCTGGCAGGGGAAGTGAAGATGTCCTGGTATGATTCCATGATCTTGTCTACTTGTCTGTGTTGTGCAGAGTGACCATGTGTAGAGGCAGTAGATGTGGTCGCGGTATTTCGTTTCCTTTCTGGATGAATCATCAGGAGGATGAATTTACTGGTCTAGGAAATCACCTTCTTGCACTGCTTAGCTGTGATGAGAGAGATTGTGGTAGTGGGAACTACTTTTGGTATCCAGTAGCGTTGTTTTCTCAAAGTAACAATGACACTACGAGGCCTAGATTCATACACAACATGGCGTTTCCACATATATGGTTGTCCTAAAAGAACATCAGAAACTTCAAGTGGAGCAACATCACACATTACCTCATATTTGAAGGGTTTGATGCCGTATGGTAGGCAAAACTGCTGGCTAACGCGGATGTCTCACCCTGGAGTGAGCCACCCAATGTTGTATGGTTGCGGATGTGGCAATGTTGCCAGGTTCAGCCACTTGACGACCTCTACTGAAATCAGGTTCTTCTGGCTTCCACTGTCAACAATGAAATGTAATGGCTTCCCTTGTACCCACATCTTTGAGTGGAAGAGGCGCTCCCCTTCTTCTGTCTCCTCTGGATCATCGGGTTGGATCTTTGTGGTGGAAATGGTGACGTTGGGTTCTGCTTCAATGATCTTCCTTCCATGATCTGTCTCTGATTTCGATTCAGATCCTGGATCTAACTCGGGCGCTTTCATCTCAGTAAGCAATGATTGTTTCGCACGACACTCATCAGTGTTGTGCATGGGACTCTTATGGAGCTCACACCATTTTCCAGTGTCTTTCTTTGTCTTCCAGTTACCCTTCTTTGCCTGTGGCTTAGGCTGGTTGTCCAAGGGTTGGATATCTTCGCTATGTACTTTGTTCTGCGAACTATGGTTTCCCTTACCCTGCTTCTAGTTTGTCGAACCGAACTCTCGCTTGTTCTTTTGCTTAAATTTTTTCTCGATTTTCACACCATACCAATAGGCGACACCCAATGACAAGATGTCCAGGAATTCCATATCGATATGAATGTACCGATGTAGGCTGCTGCAATATTTCAGAATCAGGTGCTGCTCGAAGTCTTTGATGCCGAGCTTCGTGCACAGGGTATGGAAGTTGTTCGTGTACTCTATCACTGCTTGGTCCCTTTCTTGTCGCAAAGTTGCCCATTTTGTTTACTGGTCGTCATAGTTCCCCACAGGGAAGTATTGCTCCTTGAGGGAATCAACGAAGGATGGCCATGTGGGTTCTGTCCCAAACAACGTGGGCTCATTACCCTCTTTTTCCTCTTTCTGTTCGCAGAGGGTTTCCCACCAATCCTTGACATGGGGGACCGCCTTAAGAAGTGCAAATGTAATCTTTTCTCTGTTGGAAAAGTTATGGACCGAGAAGTAACCCTCGAGCTGATTCAACCAGTTTTCCAGAGCATCTGCATCTATTTGACCTTCAAATAAGGGAATATCAAAATTAACTTGTACGTTGAAAGGGGTCGATCCTCCAAACTGATTGTTGGTCGAGGTTCCTTCCGTGGCAGTCGACAACCATCGAAGAATTTGCACAAAATTGTCCATCATCTCGTTCCGCTGTCATGCGAGAGCCTCCTCGAGCAACATCTTGATAAGATCTCCTGCTCCTTCATCTCGTTTTTCCTCCGCCATGGGCAGTTGTCTGCGCCGGAGAGGGGTTTCCTTCTCGAGTTGAACTAATTCGAGACCCAACTCCTTATATCCCGACCTCGTCGGTGACATGCACAAAAAAAAGGACAAAAGAGCAGTCTGCTCTGATACAACTGATCCAAATTTATGCAGGAATGAAATGTAAGAAGCAAATAACAGAGTATGCACAATATTATTGCAGAGAACACAATGATACAGTAAACACACACACTACTATTAATTAATGAAATAGAGAAACTGTAAAACTGTTGAACAATACATAGCTAGAATGGTGGTAGCATATCCCTGATAAGAGATGTGGTGGCTACGCTCATCTGTGACCAAGCTGATTACAAAAAGAGGTCGAAGGGCCTTATTTATCAAAAGCAGGAAGGTAGAAACCAAAAACCTAACCCTAGAAGATGAAACGCCAAAAGTCAAGTGGGCCCTGTTTGGGTAAGTTAGTCCATCAACTTCCTGGAGTTATAACTATTGCATACAATCTTCGTTTGGGGCGCACGATAGCTCATTGGAAAGATCTATTCGAGGCCTACAATGCTCGAGACAAAATAGCATCGTAGATTGTATTTTGCGAGAGAAACATACCCCAAAAAACATCGTTTAGGGCCTCAAAATAGCCCCAGAAGTTCAGGACCCGAAAAAAACTGCTAAAAATAGTAAATTACCAGAAATGCCAGAAAACTATTTTGAGCCAGATGTCAAGGTGGGCGGCCACCGATACCCATCTGGATCAATTGGAGCAGGGGATGAGTCGGTTGAGTTTATCGCAAGGGGAAGTGAAACATCTATGAACCCAATGGTTGGAATCTCAACCCCACCTGAAAGGGGATGTGACCAGTTGAGCTATGAAGGGCTCGGTTGTAGCTATGTTGGACATAGGGAAGGCTCTCATCCCATGTGCAAGGGTGATTTGAATTATATATGAAAAGGATATTCACAATCATTCGATTTATGAGCTCGGTTTGGCCATCTGTCTGGGGGTGGAAGGTCGTGGAGCTTGATGTCCCACAGTGACCTGAGGCTTGACTAGAATGTGTTGAGAAATCGATTGTCCCGATATAAGGCAATGGTTTGTGGGATTCCAGAATGTACGCAGACTCATTCAAAGAAGAGCTTGGCAGTGGCCTCTGTTGTGGTGTGCTTCTTGCAGGCAACCATAATTGCCATCTTAGTAAAGAGATCAACAACCACAAAACATAGTCATTTCCCCCCTTGGTGGATGGGAGGCCCGACATGTGGTCCATTGAGATGGATTCCCATGGCCTGTCAGGAGTAGGAAGAGGGGTGTATAGGCCATGTTTCTTATTGGTCGGTTCGGCGAGTAGAAATTTTTCTGTAGCGTCGCCACTATATTTTCGATCTTGAAGTGTCCTGCCACCTGACTATAGTGGGCTTCCCATATTAGCTTCACTCGCTCGCTTGATGGAACATAGATATGTCCCAGATGACACAACAACCCATCCCAAATATGGAAATTATCGACAACTACATTTGCACCCAACATTTGGTAGGTGGTGGTGAAGTCCAGGTCAGTCTCATAGAGATGGGGCCACCCATAGGTCTCATGGCCGTAGGTCTAGCACCGTGGTGAGTTTCGCGACTAGCAGTCTGCTGAGGAAATCAACGATGCTAATGGTTATTCCTTTTTTATACTTGATGTTGAGGTGGAATTGTTGCAAGTATGTGGACCATTTTTTATGGCAATCATTCTACAATTTTCCTTGAGTCTACATGAACTATAGTGGCTTATGATCAATGTGGATGATTATCTTCTTCCCAAGAATGTAATGTCTCCACTGGTGGCAGCCTTGCATAATGGAGTACATTTCTTTTTTGTAAGTAGGATACTTACATACAACATCTGATAGTATCTTACTATGATAGGCCACAGGGTGGCTGTGATGAGTGAGAATGATGCCCACCACATAGTTTGAAGCATTTCTCTCGATCTCAAAGGGTTGTTGCAGGTCTTGTAGTGAAATTATTGGGAATGAGCACAAGCGCTGCTTCAAATCGTCGAATGCTTGTTGTTGGGACTAACCCCATGCAAATTTCTCCTTACCACCACCCCTGGTTATTTGGCTAATATCCCATGCAATATGGGAGAATCCCAACACGAACCTATGGTAGAAATTAGCAAGGCCCAAGAAGCTCCGAAGCTCAGTGAGTGTGGTTGGGGCTGGCCATTCACAAATGACTTGGATCTTGGTTGGATCCACATGTACGCCATGCTGATCAATTATGTAGCCCAGGTAATGGACCCTATCCATGACGAAGGATCATTTTTCCAAGTTGGCATATAGCTTGTGTTGCCACAGGGTGTGCATAACCTATTGAATATGATGTAAGTGTTCAGACCAAGTCTTGTTGTAAATGAGAATGTCATCCAGATACACCACTACAAAAGTATTGGTGAATGGTCGCAGGATATCGTCCATCATCGTCATGAAAGTGGCTAGAGAATTTGTTAAACCAAAGGGCCTGATCAACCATTCAAATAGGCCTTCCTTTGACTTGAAGGCGATTTTCCATACATCTGTTTGTTCTATTGGGACCTGGTGGTATCCAAACTTCAGATCAATATTACTAAAGTATTTGGGCCCCGTGAGTTGATCAAGGAGGTAGTCGATTTAGGGAATTGGTTACCAATTTCTGACTGTGATTTTATTCAAAGCTCGACAATCAATGCAGAGGCACCGAGTTCCATATTTATTTTGTACCAGCGCGATTGGGCTCCTGCAAGGTGATGAGATGGGATGGATGTGCCCCTTTTGGAGCAGCTCTTGGATCTTTCGCTTGATATCCTCATTCTCTAACAGAGAGTAACAATAGACTAGCCCATTGGGAAGTGATGCGTTGGGGGTCATATTGATGGGGTGCTTGACCTGGAAGTGCATAGGTACCCTGGTAGGTGAGGAGAATATATCTGAGTATTCTTCCACAAACTTATCTAGTTGATTATGCTGTGTGGAGAGGTCGACTGTAGAGACCCTAGATGTGGATGTGATATTTCGATTATTCTGAGAGCGAATCATGAAGAAGACAAACCTCCCTGTCTGAGATATGACCTTCCAACATTTCTTAGCAGAGATCAAGGAAACAACACTAAGGGGGAATGCCTCGGGTATCCTGTACAATTTCCTATTCAAAGTAATAATAACAGTACAAGGCCTAGACTCATATACAACATGACATTTCCATAAATAAGGTTGGCCCAAAAGAACATCACAAACTTCAAGAGGAGAAACAACACACAATACCTCATCTTTGAAGGTCTTGATGTCGTATGACAGTCGACACTGTTGGCTGACGTGGAGATTGATTTCTTGGTGGAGCCATCCAATGGTGTAGAGTTATGGGTGTGACATTGTCGGCAAGGCCAATCGCTTGATGACCTCTACTGAGATAAGGTTCTTCTAGTTACTGCTATCAACGATGAAGTGCAGTAGGGTTCCTTTTACCCACATATGTGAATGGAAGAGGCGTTCTCCATCTTCTGGCTCATCTGGTTCACCGGGCTGGAGCTTAGTGGTAGCAACGGTGGCACTAGGTTCCGCGTCAATTATCTGTCTTCCCCTTTCTGGTTCTGGCTTAGATTCTGAACCCACATCTAATTCAGAGGCTTTCACTTTGGCCACCAGCGATTTCTTTGAGCGACAATCAGTAGTGTTATGCCAAGATCTCTTATGGAAGTCGCACCACTTCCCGGTATCTTTCTTTATATTTCCGGTGTCCTTATTTTCTTGTGGCTTGGACTAGTTGTCCTGATACTATCCATATTTTCTCTATCCTTTGTTTTGTGGGTTGGGGCCGCCCTTTCCTGGCTTTTTCTCTGTGGGGTTCCTAGGCCCAAATTTCCACATCTTTTGTTTGATCTTCTGCTCGATTTTGATAGCATATCGGTAGGCCGCGCTCAAGGATGAGATGTCCATAACTTCCATTTCGGTCTAGATGCATCTATGCAAAGCGTCATGATACTTGAGCACCAGATGTCACTCTAAATCTTTGATACCCAACTTGGTGTGCAATGTATGAAATATATTTGTGAAATCTGGCATTGCTTGGTCTCTTTCTTGTCATAGTGTGGTCCATTTTGTATACAAGTTGTCATAACTTCTGACAGGGTAGTATTATTCCTTAATAGAATCCCTGAAGGATTCCCAGGTGGTCATGACTGTAAATAATGAGGTTTCATCTATTTACTTTTTCTCACATAAAGTTTCCCACCAATCTTTGACATGGGGAATGACTTTGAGGAGCGCAAAAGTAATATTTTCTCTATTCGAAAAGTTATGGACAGAAAAATACCCTTCTAGTAGATTCAACCACTTGTCTACAACATTTGTGTATATCTGACCTTCAAATATAGGAATATTGAAGTTTATTTGTACCTTTAAGGGGGCAGCACCTCCGCTTGAAGAAAATGCATCGCCTGTTGGTAGTCTCTGAAGGATTTACGCGAAACTCTACATCATCTTGTTCCTTTGTTGCATGAGGGATTTCTCAATCAATAAATTGAAAGGATCTCCAATCCCGTCATATTTATTTTCTCCTTCCATGAGAGGTCTCTTGGGCATGCGAGAGATTTTGTCTTCAAGAGAAACAAGCTCGAGACCCAACTCTTTGTACTCCAACCTTGTTGGGGACATGCATTAAGACGACAAGGAGTAGACCGCTTTGATACCACTCATCCGGATTTTATGAGAAAAACAAAATGAATACAGATTAGTAATAGGTTCTTAACACAAAATAACAGAGATACAGTAAAACTGGTTTTCTATTCAATAAGGAAATAAGATGAAACTGTAAAATGCAGTGGAAACAAGCTTGCTGGAATGGTGGCGGCTTATCTCTAAGAAGAGATGTGACAGTTGTGCTCATTCGCAAGAAGATGATTACAATGACGCTTTGAAGGAATTTTTACAATAAACAGGAATTCCAAAAACCATAGACATCCAAAAACCTAACCCTAGGAGATGAAGCACCAAAAGTCATGTGGGCCCCGTCTGGGTAAGTTAGTACATCAACTTCCCGGGGTCGTAACTTTTGCATACGATCTCTATTTTAGGTGTATGATAGCCCGTTGGAAAGGTATCATTGATGATATTAATTTTGGGGGATCAATCATGCTTTAGGATATCATTGAGAAGATTTATCCCAAATAACCTTCATTTAGGCCCTCAAAATGGCCCCGAAAGTTAAAACTGCTAAAAATAGTAAATTGTCAAAATTGTCAGAAAACTGTTTTGAGCCAGTTGGAAAAGGTGGGTGGCCACTGATATCCACCTCGATCATCATACTCCTCTTTGACTGATTTTAGTTGATCTGCGATGACACTTATCCGAGAAGGGATGAGTGGGGCACTTATCCGAGAAGGGATAAGTGTGGTTGGGCTTATAACCCAATGCCCCATGTGGAGAGCACATGAGGACATGTAAAATGATTTGACCCTTGATGTCATACACTATGGGAGTTGACCCTTTTTCTAGAGGGTGTATCCTCTAGAAGTCCACATGGAGTTCCATGTGTGACAAACTTTCTCCATATCGTACTCCTCTGTGAATTGAGTTGAATTGATCTGTGAGGACACTTATTTGAGAAGGGATAAGTGGAACACTTATTCGAGAAGGAATAAGTTCATTTGGTCTTATATCCCATCGTCCCATGTGGAGAGAACATGAGGACATGTCAAGGGAGTTGACCCTTAATGTCTCACACTATGGGGAGTTGACCCTAAGTGTTCCTAGAAGGAGTAACCTCTAGAAGTCCACATGGGAGTGCCATGTGTGACAAATTTTTTTCTACTATGGTGTTTTTGTACCACTGGTGGAGACTATGTGTCTCTGTAAAATAGTTGTGTACTACTATGTAAAGATACCTCCCTAGCTAAGAGGGAGTGTTGATGTTTCAACATGTGGCAGAACTTCTCCTAGATTGGGCTGCAGACCAAGGGAGATAGGATACATTTATCACAAAGGTGCACTTGTGGTAAATGGGCCCAGACGTAGTCCTTCCTTGATCATGACAAGGAATAATATGGACTCAAGGTGCTTGAATTTCTTTCCACATGTCAGTTAGCATCAGGCCGACATTCACTCATAGGTGTGTGCCTATGGTGAAATATCTTGGTGTGGTCTTTGTCCTAGTCATGGTGATTTGAAAAGGAATGATAAAGACTCAAGATGCTATACACTATTACATGCGGACCCAGAGTGAGCCTAATATTAGAGAGAGTTAATTGGCTCAGAGGGAGAGCTGGAAAAGGAGTTTCTCCTTGGTTCATGTGGGAGAGAGATGTCTCCCAAGACTAACAGACAAGTGTCATGAGTCTAGGGTGAAGTTTGCATACTTCAAAGACAATCTTGGCATGTTGCAGAATATCTTCCTCTTTGAGAGGGAGTGTTGATGTTTGGACAACATCGAGAAGACATTCTCTAAAGATAATAATTAATAATATAATTATTGATTATTAAATATAGTATATAATAAGTAAATGATAATAATAAATAGTTATTGATTATTCAAGGGATGCATCCTTTCATAGATGGTCACCTTATGTTCCCTATATATGGAACACTCATCATTGTAATAATATATCGAATATCGATCATATCTCATATGAAGAAAAACCAACATAAAGCATGAAGTGACTCACATTTTAATAAAAATAAATCATTAGTTTTAAATGAAATCAATAGTTTTAGAGTCCGATTTCTGGATACACTAAAGATTCAACAAATATACTTAATATTAAAATTAATGTCCTCTTATGTTTTTTTTTAGTATATCATCATGCAAATTTGTTGTAATCACCATGCAAATTTTTTGATGTGATCACTTAAAATCATTCAACAAATATAATCATTAAAATAGGAGGGATTCAACAAATATAATTAATATTAAAATCAATGTCCTCTTATGCTTTCTAATGTAATCTAGTAAATTTTCCATTGTGATCATTATCTAAATTCTTGATTGCACTTGTAAAGTGCAACAAATAACCCTTTGCCTAATGTGATCACTAAAAATTATTCAAAAAATAGGAGGGATTCAACAAATATAATTAATATTAAAATCAATGTCCTCTTATGTTTTCTAATGTAATCCAGTAAATTTTCCATTATGATCACTATCTAAATTCTTGATTGCAGTTGTAAAGTGCAACAAATAACCCTTTGCCTAATGTGATCACTAAAAATCATTCAACAAATATAATCATTTAAATAAGAGGGATTCAACAAATATAATTAAGATTAAAATCAATGTCCTCTTATGATTTCTAATGTAATCGAGTAAATTTTCCATTGTGATCACTATCTAAATTCTTGATTGCAGTTGTAAAGTGCAACAAATATCCCTTTTCCTGATGTGATCACTAAAAATCATTCAACAAATATAATCATTAAAATGAGAGAGATTCAACAAATATAATTAATATTAAAATCAAATGTCCTTTTATGTTTTCTAATATAATGGAGTAAATTTTCCATTATGATCACTATCTAAATTCTTTAAAAGTGTAGCAAATAACCCTTTGCATGATGTGATCACTAAAAATCATTCAACAAATATAATCATTAAAATAGGAAAGATTCAACAAATATAATTAATATTAAAATCAATGTCCTCTTATACTTTCTAATGTAATCTAGTAAATTTTCCAAATCACTATCTAAATTCTTGATTATAGTTGTAAAATGCAGCAAATAACCCTTTTCCCTTAAATTGTTAAAGATATTATAACTATTTTCATAGTTGGTTCACTCACCATTTGTCTTGCAAATCATTTGAAAATCTTCAATTGTAAATTTATAACTATTTTCATAGTTGGTTCACTCACCATTTGTCTTGCAAATCATTTGAAAATATTCAATTGTAAATTTCATGGTATGAGATTATATTGAGCATAATACAATGGAGTTATAAAAAAGAGGATGTTGAATTTTCAATATTAATTTTTTTCATTTGTGACAGCGTAATAATAAATTTTAAGAGGTCGAATTTCTGCTTGGCTCTACGAAGGTATACATACCCTACCCCTTCTGGATTTGAACATATAATCTCTTAAGAGGAAACACATGTTCTTAACCATTAGGCTCACTAAATAGCATTGATACCAATACCATTACTGTTTATCACTTATGAGGTAAAAGTCTAATTTTTTAAACTAAACATATTGACTTGACACATACTCGTAATAAAATAAAATAAAATTATAATAGCTCATATTTAACCTTGTAAAATAGATTAAAGGAAACACGTTTTCAGAGAATAAACGAACGACGTCAAATGGCACCTGTTCAACGGACAAACTGTGGGAGTCTTCATTAATGTTTTTTTTCCATGTGGGAACCAAGACGCCAGAATTAATGTTTTATTCCATGTGGGAACGAGGACACTGAGAACTGTAATTCCATGTGGGAACGAGGACACTGAGAACTGACTGTTTGAGTGATCCAAATCTTCAATAATTGGTAAGTCTGTTAAGTCTACTTCTAATTTATTTTATCTGGCTATTTTAAGTGGCTAGAGAAGTAGAACATGGACACTTTCTCCTCATGATATTTTCTTTCTCTAGCTGTTCTGATCCGATCCGAGCGGGCACTCGTGGCTATGCATCCTCTGTGCACTGGATAAGGCCATACACCTTCTCTTTTGCATTCTCCCCGTGAGATGTGGTGTTAAACCCTAAACTTGTTCATTCTTAACCAGATTTAAACTGGGTGTTAAACCTTAAACTTGCTCATTCTTAATTTTAACAAAGAACGAAAATAAATTGGTTTACACCAGGGAAATAAAGTCAAATCACAATGTCTTTAATAAATAAAAAATTGAATAATTGAAATTATAAAATTAAGAAAATAATTTTGTTTGTATAAAAAATTGGAAATTTAAAAGAAAATAAATCAAAGTGGTTAGGAACATATGTTATGAGTATAATTGTCTCCAAAAAGAACCAAAGAATGTAGCCAAATTTACTAAGTGAAAACTATAGTCACTTGGTAGGGACTAATAAGGGAAGAAAATAAAGTAGCTTGTGGAAAAATGAGATTAAGAAATCAAAAGTGGAGGGGTTTAATTAACAATGTATTAAGATGAGATTAAGCAAGGATGAAGTCAAAAGTAGAAGGGGTTTAATTAACAATGTATTCACTGAGATAAGGAGTACGAAAGGAAAAAGATTAAAAAAGAATAAATGATTGAGAAAGAGAAAATGGACTCATTCAACTTGCCAATCTTCTACCCAAGATTATGGAGTGTCAAGTTGTTGGGTGAGTTACCTTCCCATCTAATTTCAAAGATGACAAGGAGGAGATGTTTTTTAGGATGGCAGCTAATAGTTATAGGACAGCGTTCAAGATTCTTGTTAGATCTTAGTTGGGTTTAGATGTTTTAACTAATGATATCTTTAAGGCGATGGAAAAGATGACCAGTACCAAATGCGAGGAATATGTTCACAATCCAAGTGATTAACTTTTAGCTTGTAAGGAAATGACATAAAACATTTCCTAATGTGGGATTGTATAATCTATATTTTATGTTTTATCTATCATGCGAGGAATGGAATTGTTGGAATTGTTCTATAAAGACTGTAGAATCTATGTTTTATCTATTATATCACTTTTAGCTTTTAAGGAAATGACATAAAACATTTCCTAATGTGGGATTGTATAATTTATATTTTATGTTTTATCTATCATGCCAGGATTGGAATTGTTTTATAAACACTGTAGAATCTATGTTTTATCTATTATATCAAGAGTTGGATTCTTATATAAGGATTATAGAATTTATGTTCCGTCTAGAATTGGATTTTTCTACAAGTGTTTATATCATCCAATTCTTCTATGAGTGCTTATATCACTATTGTTATGTTGTTCGGATTTTTTTTTTATGAGTGTCTATATCATCCAATTCTTCTATGAGTGCCTATATCACTATCGTTTATGTTGTTCATTGATGTAATTAATTACATCCTCACCTTTTTGGTCATCTCAATTAGTATATATAATTTTATAGAACCTTTTTTGTAGAATGAATTCAAATCATTTAAGGAATGACATACTTAGTGGCTATAATAAGCTCATTTAGAAATGACATTGTTAGTGGCTATAATAAGCTTATTTATAAATGACATCCTTAGTAAAAGGTCATCTCAATTAGTATATATAATTTCATAGAACCTTTTTTAGAATGAATTCAAATCAATTCAGGAATGACATACTTAGTGGTTATAATAAGCTCATTTAGAAACAAGTGTTGCATGACAGCGTAGTTCCTGCTAGGTAGGAATGGGAATAAATGCGAATAAAGGGCTGGTGGATAGAAAGTAAATTGAAATTTATCAAGTTATAGGGTCGTGGATAGAAAATATTATACATATGAAACTTGTAATTTTATAAAGTAGATATTTACTTTTATAGATATGAAATATGTACTTTTATAAAGTATGGGAAAGAGATTACATATTTGACATTTTTTTGGATCACGGGTTGTCGGACTGGTGCGTCGAAAATCGGGCTCTGATGTTCCATGGGCTACAAATAGCACGCAGAGTTTCGCGACATAAAAATTGACAATTGGAGTTATGGACTAATTGAAATTTAAGGGCTTAGGACAACATAAATTATACATATGAAATTTAAAATTTTATAAAGTAGATATTTACTTTTATAGACATGAAATATGTACTTTTATAAAGTATGGGAAAGAAATTCCATACTTCGCATTTTTTTGGATTGCGGGTTCTCGAGATGGTGCGCTAAAAATCAGGTTTTGTTGTTTCGTGGCCTACAAATAGCACCCAGAGTTCCGCGACATATAAATTGACAATTGGAGTTTTGGACTATTTGAGATTTAAGGGCCAACGTCTGTAACATAGGTTCATGAACAAAAGCATAAAAAGACTATGAATAGAAAATTAGTTTTCTTTAAAACAAGGGCTAGTGGACAAAAGAGATTGAAATATATGAAATTATAGGTCTGTGGACATGAGAAATTATACATATCAAATATGTAATTTGATTAAGTAGATATATAGAGCATGCACAAAAGCTTCATTTTTGGGTTGTCAGGGTGGTGGCTGAAAATTGGGTTTCTGTTATTCCGTGCCCTACAAATAGCACCGAGAGTTCCGCGAAATACAAATTGAGAAGCAGTCTTGTAGACTATTTGAGTTTTTGGATCGCGGGTTCTCGGGTCGGGGGGCTGAAAATATGTTTTTTGTTGGTTTGTGTCCTACAAATAGCACCGAGAGATCCGCGATATACAAATTGACATGCGGTCTTGTAGACTGAGTTTTTGGATCGCGGATTCTCGGGCTAGTGGGCTGAAAATTGGGCTTTTGTCGTTCCGTGGCCTACAAAAATTAAATATGTAATTTGATTAAGTAGATATATAGATCATGTACGAAATCTTCATTCTGAGTTGTCGGGGTTGGGGGATGAATATTGGGTTTCTGTTGTTCCGTGGTCTACAAATAGCACTGAGAGTTTCGTGATATACAAATTGAGAAGTTGTCTTGTGAACTATATGAATTTTTTGTATGGCGGGTTCTCGGTCTGGCGGGCTGAAAATTGGGCTTCTGTTGTTCTGTGGCCTACAAACAACGACTATATTTTTGCGATATAGAAATTGACAATCGAAATTTCATAGAATACCATACAACCACACATGTATACAATACCATAGATAGAGGAGGAGGAAAATGTTGAAACAAAGGGAGAAAATGTTGAAACAAAGGGAGAAAATGTCGAAACAGGTTTAGATTTGATATATAGAGTTCTTCTTCCACCTCCCTTTCAACTGATAGATAGTTTCTTGCCTCTACCTCTCTCTCTTCAATCGACTGCTCAAGCTTTTAGTTTTGATGGATGCTTTTTCAGTTTTGGTTCATGCTTTTTTACAGTTTCGATTGCATGACGTTTAGAATTGTTTTTTCAATTTTGGTTCATGTTTTTTTCTCAATTTCGATGGATGCTTTTTTCAGTTTTGGTTCATTCTTTTTACTGTTTCGAGTTCATGTCATTTAGAATTGCGTTTTCAATTTTGGTTCATTCTTTTTACTTAGTTTCGATGGATGCTTTTTCAGTTTTGGTTCATGCCTTTTACAGTTTCGAGTTCATGTCATTTATAAGGAACAAGTATAGCATTACTGAATTAGTTTTTCTTTTTACATATGGTGGTGGAAAAAAAAAAGAAAAAAAATATTACTGACATTTGTTACATAGGCTGATGGACAAAAGTATGAAAAAAATAACATTCTGGAACTAGTTTTCTTTAAAAAAGAGGGTTCTCGACTTAGCCAGTTTTGGATTGTGTGTTCTCAAGGTGAGGACCTAAAAATCAGGCTTTTGTTGTTCCATGTCCTACAAATAGCACCGACAGTTCCGTCATATACAAATTGAGAATTGGACTTGCGGACTATTTGAATTTTAAGGAGTTCATTTCGATAAAATCCAACATTCACGAATTAGTTTTCTTTAGACTGGTTTTGCATACACTTGTGGAAAAAAGGGCAAAACATGTAGTACCAATGTCTGTTACAGAGGACGGTGGAGAAAATGAGAAAATACATAGCATTCTAGAAATAGTTTTCTTTAAAACAAGGGCTCCTGGACAAAATAAATTGAAATTTATGAAATTGTAGGTTCCTGGAGACTGTAAACTATACATACCAAATACATAATTTTTAAAGTAGATATTTACTTTTATACATACGATGATTCCATACTTAGGAAGTTTTTGGATCACGGGTTCTCAGGCTGGAGGGATGGAAATTGGGACAAATTCAGAAGCATGGTTGCGGACTATTTTAATTTTAAGGGATTTTGTGGAAAACATTATGAAGAACATGTGGTAAAGATGTAARAAATGACATACTCTCTATACGTTTGAGTAGAAAGAAAGTAGTGAACACAATTTTATGACATTTATATAAAAAAATAATAAAACATGTTACATATTCCTAGAAATTTAAAGAAACATATATATATATATATATATGTGTGTGTGTGTGAAATATGATATCTCAAATTTGAGTGAGTGATTTATGTCATACTTAATTTTGAAAATGTCTAGGCAGAAGAAAATATGCAAGAGAAAAAAGAGAATTGAGATAAAATAAACAGAATGACTTGACATTCAGTATAGATGAAGATAAAAATCTAGGAACACATAAAAGCAGGGAAAAAACTAGCATTCCCAAATTAGAACATGGACAGAACCCTCATTCCATACTTCACAAATTTCTGGATCACAGGTTCTCGGGATGGGGACCTAAAAAGCGGGCTTTTGTTGTTCCATGTGATTCTAATAGCACCGAGAGTTTCTTCATATACAAATTGACAATGGGACCTGCGGACTATTTGAATTTGAAGGGGCTTGTGTCCCAAAAATTTAGCATTGGCGAACTAGTTTTCTTTACATAGGTTTTACATACGGTGGTGGACAAATGTACAAAAAACATAGTACCAATTTCTGTTACATAGGGCGGTCGACAAGAGGACCAAATAAATAGCATTCCCGAATTATTTTTCTTTAAAACAGGGGCTCATCGATACAAGAAATTGAAATATATCAAATTATAGGTTCCTGGAGAGCATAAATTATACATAGCAAAAACGTAAGTTTTGAAAGTAGATATTTACTTTTATACATATGAAATACATACTTTTATAAAGTACGGGGGCCTTGATTCCATACTTAGGTAGTTTTTGGATCGCAGGTTGTCGACCTGGCGGGCTGAAAATTGGGCGTTTGTTGTTCCATTGCCTAGAAAGAGCATCCACAATTCCGTGATATACAGATTCACAAGAGGACTTGCAGACTATTTTAATTTTAAGGGCCTTTCTAGAAAAGGTATGAAAGACAGGTGGTAAAGATGCAAGAAATGACATATTACTATACGTTTGAGTACAAAAAAAGTAGTGAACACAATTTTATGACATATATATAGAAAAAAAATGAAACGTGTTACATATTCCTGGAAATTTAAAGAAACATATATGTGTGTGTGTGTGTGTGTGTGTGTGTGTGTGAAATATGATATCTCAAATTTGAGTGAGTGATTTATGTCATACTTTATTTTGAAAATGACCAGGGCAGAGAAAAAATGCATAAGAAAATAAGAGAATTCAGATGAAATAAACAAAATGACTTCACATTCAACATAGCTGAAGATAAAAATCTCGGAACACATAACCATATAAGGATACAAAATAATAGATTTATTTCGAATATATGAAAAAAATAATATTTTGTTACATATCCCTGGAAATGTAAATGTGTTTTTCATATAGATTGGGATTTGGGCTCCCGTGAACCATAAAAGAAGTATGTACAAGAAATAGGACTGTGGAAAGAGTTGGACACTATATAATGTAATACTTAAAAAGTAGAAATGGGAAGATCAGTTTTTGGCTCTATATCTCTACTTAGAAAAGTTGGAATAACTGGATCGATAAAGAAGGGACTTATACACTTACTGGGATGGTACGTATAAGTAATTTTGGTATTTGCTTGGTCATTCATTTCCCTGTTGGTTTTTGTGGGCTGCCCACTTGAACAACTGGATTGATAAATATAGGATTTATGCATTTAGCTATTGGATTTCATTGGTGACCCACTTCAAGTTCTCTTCAATATAGCTTCTGCAGGGGGCGATGTTCATGTCATTGTGGATTTGAATACTGAAAACTTCATTTTCTAATTCGCTTAGATCAATTGAAAGTTTACATAGAGCTTCATGAATGTCTCCATTCTATACAGAATAGCGAACTATATAGTTGTCCACCTCTTCTTCATGATATTCAACAATCCTATACAAATTTTCTAAAGACAAGGCCTTCAAATTATCAACTTGTTTATCGAAATCTTGCTTGGTTAACGCCGACAAGTTGAAGATTAAGTTGGGGTCCTAGAAGTCATTTGTCTTTCCTGCTAAGTCTATTTTGGTGAGCTTTTTGAATAATGTTTCTTTCTTTGATATTGCTTGCTGACATGATTGGACAATGAGATACATGTTCTTCACTTTCTCTTTCCAGCATGCTTCTAATTGAGTGAGCCATTTTTCAGATGTGAGATCATGTTGTCTTGTTCTCATCTCTGGCATGTTGTTGACATGAAAGGAAAAAGGGATTTCCCTATGAACATAGAATGTTTCTTCATTTTTTAAATCCATCTACAAAAGTAGGAGCAAGTTATGTGCTTTGCTGCCCAGGGAATCCATATTCTATGATGTTTCCTAGGCCTTTGCAATCAGTTCCATTCTTTTGTTGATATTTTTCTCCACATATCCTCTATAGGATGTGAGGAAGTTGGAGGACCCTCTTATATTTGTTGCAGGGGTGCACGTAGTCGCAGGCATGGATATTTCCAAATAACTGGAAAGCAATTGCATAGGAAACAAATCTTCCTCTAATTCCTTAATCTGATTCTTTAGCCTTGCATTTTCAGCTTCAATGACTCCAACGAAATCATGAGGACCATCTCTGGTTTCCATGTGAAGTTCAAAGATTTTGGATGCCTGCATATTGGCAAGGTCAAGTTCTGAATGATGTTTTCTTTTCTTATTTTTTACATCTCTTTTTTCAATGATTAATTTTTTTGATTGAGTTTCAAAAACAACACTCTGGAATACTAAGGATTCATCTTCGTCAAAACATTCGGTATCATACATGTTCATTGAGCAAGCATGCTTAATTGCATCTCCAGGTTGGTCAAGGTTGCACAACATGATTTCCAAATGAACGCCAAGATCCATGTTTTCACTGTAAAGTCCGGGCTGCTCCGCCTCCCCTACAATTCGTTTTCCCTTTTTCTGCAAGGGAAGCTCGTGAGGAAGATGTTAATTATATCTCTACAAAACTATTGTGGAGTTGCTTCTAGTATTTTATGAAAACATTGGTTTGTTGCAGAGGCTGCTTGAAATGAAGAAATGGAGGGGCCAATATAATCCCCCAGAAACATTGCTTCAATGCGTGTGAATGGAAAATCTCCTCATTAATGAAAATATCTATGTATCCTGTATACTGACCTGTTAGAAGTAAAGCGTAATTATTTCATACTTAGAAGTGCGAAAGTGGGGGTTACGATGAAGAACATTTAAGGATTGGAGGTTTGGTGAATGAACCAAGATGACAGCGTCCGAACGACATTGCATGGTATTTGAAATTAAGATTGGGAAGAGATGGGAGATTTTGTGAAGGAAGAAAGCTGGTGGTGTGCGAATGACATTCCATGGAATTTGAAATTAAGACTTGTAAAGGATAAGAAAATCCTTTGCAAAAATTGCATTGATGGCAAAACTTCTCGAGCCTTGTGCGCATCAATGACAGCTTAGACAATGCCTACACGATGACCTGTTAGCATTAAAGATTTAGAAAGAAAACACACACACACACACACACACACAGATATATATATATATATACACACACACTATTTCGTATTATGCACATGTGCGAAGGTGACGGGCACGGGGAAGAGAAAGAAAAGAAGTAATGGCCAAGTCTGAAAGTGCATGGTGAAACTACTGAGTGTCTAATGATGAAACTACATGAGTCGGAATTGTTCAGCTAAGAAAACCAAAGTGCTCGGTCCAACTCCCACTGCATATTTCATATTTCATTTGCAATACCAACTCTGTGATTACTAGATTAGTATGTGTAGAAATGAGGAAAAACTATAAATGTACTTCATAACATATGGACAAAAGATTTTATAGAGCATGTATGGATATAGAATTCGATATTTGGGCACTTTCAGGATCGTGGGTTCTCGGGAGGGCAGGTGGGATGAAAAGAAGGTCTCTATTGTTCAGGGTTCTACAAATAGAAGATACATTTCCACGATATAAAAATTTAGAAGTGGACTTGCGGGGTGGTTGGCGGGGTAAAAAACAGTGCTCTATTATTTGGTGCCTTACAAACAATTTATGATAATAAATTGACAAACGGACTTGCTGGCTGACCATCTCAAAATTGTAGTCCAGGGTTGATTAGCTCCCACAAATGAGCAATACATACTTGCGGGTTTTACATCGTGCCGATTTTTATCATATAGAAATTGGGTTCTCAGGCTGGCGGTCTCAAAATATCCCAAGCAAAGCAAAGGGCTTCGTCTGACTCCCAATGCACATTTCATAATTCATGTGCAAGACCAACTCTGTGGTTACCAGATAAGTGTGTGTGGAAACGAGGAAAAACTAAATATGTACCTTTATAAACTATGGACATGAGATTTTATAGATCATGTACTGATATCGCATTTCATACTTGTGGGTTCTTGGGCAGGAGGGGTCAAAAAAGAGGCCTCTATTGTTCCATGTTATACAAATAGCACATACAGTTCCACGATATACAAATTGAGTAGTAGATTTGCGGGGTGGCTCATATTTTATAGACCATGTACAGTTACTAGATCGCGCGTTGTCGAGCTAGCAAGGTTAAAAATGAGCCTCTATTGTTTAGTGCCTTGCAAATTTCTTACGATAATAAATTGACAAGTGGATTTGTGGGGTGGACGGATCAACATTTGTCAATTGACAAGCGGATTTGTGAGCTACCCAACTGAACATTCTACTTCTACTGATTTCCGCGATATAGAAATTGACAGACTCCAGGGCTGGTGGGATCCAAAAAATGAGAACTACATACCAAGTATGCACACATCCCTTATTCCATACTTATCCACTTATTTGGATAACGCACTTGCGGGATATACATTGTGTCTCTAATGTTCTATGTCCTACAAATAACAATCATAGTTGGGCGATATACATATTGACAAGTGGACTTGTGGGCTAGCTGGCTCAACATTGCATTTCTATTGGATGACAGACGTCCAACATAGTGGCCTCTCGGTGAAAATAAAAATAAAAAAATATAGCTACAAACAAGTTTGACAAATACAGAGAAAGTAAACGAAAAATTGTTTACTATGGAACACGGGCAGAAAAAGAATGCACCTTTGCATCGATTCATCTACATCTCTGGGTAGGAGTTCTTTGCACCCTCTAGTTTTCCTCTTTGTTTCTATCAACAAAAGTACAAAACAAAAAGGATCTGAACATAAGTTCATATGATAATGAAAAGGAAACTACTATGTAGATATACAAAAAAAAAATAGAATAAGATGAATAGAGTCACACATTGGTTTTTGGGAGGATGCACCTTTTTTTTTTTTTTTGCACCATGTATATTTTATAATTCGAGTAGAACACCGTATGTATGCTCACCAGAACGATATGTGTAGAAATCAGGGATACAGATATGCTTTGAAACATAGAAATATGAGTTTGCAATAAGTTTGATGTATATGTCATAATTGAAGTGCAATACCAATTGTATCGTCATCATACCAATATGTGTCTAAGACAAGCATATTTTATTGAGGAATGGGCACATTGGACCAAACATGGTCAATAAGTGCGTTTTGCAGATGGCATGTTTTGTTCAAAAGAAAGAAGAGACTATATTTGCACATGTAGTTTTCCAATTCTTTTGTTTTGCCAGTATTTTGTATCATGTTAATATTGAAGTCTCCTACAAGTACAATGGATTCGTTTAGAAGGAAATCTCTCAATGCATTAGAAATAACATGTACTATTTTGGAGAATGTTGCATGGGGAGCAACATAGAGATTGAGTATTGCAACTTCTGTTCCATGGGAAAAACAAATTGCAAGCACCAGTTCAACATTCTTTTCTTTGATATGTATATGGTCCAAAATTAGTACTTGTTTTTTCACCAGTATCATCTCTCCATGTGTAATGTAACTTGATATGCAATTGTGATTTGGGAATTGTTTGTTCTGCATGCATAATTCCATGTGTGTTTCCTACAAGTACAAAATATTGGATTGCATTAAATCACAATCATTCAGTATATCATCCATGTGTGCATTTAAGCTACGTGTGTTAAGTGAGAGAATTGATAGAGATGAATTTGTTTGTATGGATTGGTAATCATAATGAAGTTGCCATTTTGCGGTGGTCCTGAGTCATTCCATCTCAATATCAAATTTCTATTTCACTTTGAAGTTATCTTTTGTGAGAGGACTTAGTAAATACAAGGAGTCTATGCTTCTGACACGGGACAATGTTGTGTATACAAGTCCATGTATCTGAATTCTAACAGGCTGAAATGGAACATTATCAAGCATTAGTCCTTGTGATCTGTGGACTGTACGTGCACATGCAAGTTTAATCGGAAACTATTTTTGAATCTTCAGTCGACCTATCTTTGCTGATGTTGATACTAGATTTGATATTCACAAAATAGGTTCCCAATCGCTTTCAGTGTTTGGATTATATAGATAACACAACATGCTTGCTTGTCTCTTGCCTATATGCGGTTCTTGGAACTTAATCCAAAGGACATCCACTTTTTCTGTCTTCGTATAGCCTTTCAGTATTCCATCTGCATCATTCACCAAGTCATCCTGTGAATCATAGTTACTGGCATATATTTCAACCAACATTTATAATTTCAGTAGAAGCTGCAAAGGTACAGTGACTGAATGTTCATGAAGTGGCACATTTCCATGGTTATATTCTTCCAGGTCAATCGAATTGATGATGATATCATCGCCAGGAATGAGCGACATCATGTGGTTGTTATGATTTGAAACATCCATGTTTCTATAAAACAAGTAAGGGAACATTGGGTCTATTGGTGCAGGTCGCAAGCATCTCAAATTGATATAGGTCAAGTCATCTTATGTTTGGCTATTTGTGCGCATTCTATTCAGAATTGCAATGAATGTTTCATCTGTCTGGCACATTGTAGTATGCAACTCAAAGAATTTAATATTGTCTCTCCAGAAATCACGGCTAATTGTTCCCATGTTAACGATAGGTTGTTCAAATATCAAAGAATCTTGGATGGGTTGTTCGTCTTCACAGAATATCATGTCAATGTTTCCAAAGTATTTTGTCTTCACATGTTTTATGCTTCTTAGTCGATTGTCAATGGAATACAAGAATCAAATCCCAATCAAAGATGTTTCATATTTAAAGACAATTTGGATTTTCTCATAAAGCTTAGATAATGTATCCAACATTTCCTTGCTAAGTGGAAGAAACTGTGACTTATTAAAAGGCATTAAAAATGCAAAGTGGACTGTTGTTCCACCAGCATTGTATGCAAAGTTTCCTATGTATGAAACTATTAGGCCCTTTGGTTTCATAGGATCAAAGGAATTGTTTGATTCATAAATTCATATAATCATTTGGAACAATTCTTTCATTGTGAATGTATTTCTTGTTCCTACTCCACCTATAAGGAACATGTGCACGGGGTTTTTCATGTTCAAGCGTTTTTTAAGACCAGTGTCATTTACAATTGTTTTTTGTTCACAATTCAACATACATCTTATTCTGTGGTATTCATTATTTTCAATTAGGAAAGGATGTTTTGTAACTTGAAAACCAAGATTGATACGTTTTTCACTTCTAGTCATTGGAGGGCGAGGCAAATCCTCTTGTAAGTCATAGGACTCGGAAGGAGTTCTGGTTGTTTTTGGCTTTCTCAATGTCTCATCATGATTGCCAGGGTTTTCTAGGTCATTAAGTGCAACTTCTAGAATGCCCCATGTTGGATTAACATTGTAGGTAAATCTAGCTTCATTGATGTGCACTATAGTCTCAAACGCAACATACACAGCCTCCCATGTAGAGAAGTTATGTATTAATGTCTCTTCGTTTTCATCGAACGGAACGTACAACAACCATTTTTCTCTATAATAGTTTTCATAGTCACAATGTTTATTCTATTTGACAAACCGTATGACAGAGGGATTTTTTCTTTTTGATATGGGTGTACCATTGTTTTTGTAATGCAATACGAATTATGCTAAGAAGATATGCCTAATAGGAGATGGAATTTGGACGTAATAATATTTAATAGAGTGACATATGACGTCCTCTGAATTGTCAGGCTCTTGTTGCAGCAAAACCGGTGGCTTAAGCACAAATGTGTGTTTTTCAAGTGGATATGTGTTTATGAAGACACATTTTCTTGAACTACAAGTGAGGGGCAAGGAAAGGGAAATGTCAACTGCTTATTGAGTAGATATTTGTTGAATATTAAGCAATGTATTGCCAAGTGTCTGTATCATTTGTATAGTATCAATATGACTTCTTTCATGTTCTTTGTGTATTCTTCTGAATGCGCTTGTCATGGATTTTTCAATTTTTGTCATATATGAGGTACAATTATCAGTAGGATGCCGCAACATATGCATTCAACACATACTGTGCATCTATATTTTTATTCCACATAAGTGGCATGTTCTTGGATAAACTGTTGTTCCAAATATGGGAGAGTTTTAGTTGAAGGAAAAGTGTTGGTTGCCTAAGCGTACATTGTATGGCTTGGATGTACTCATCTTCTATAGATTTACGTGTCTCAAGAAGGCATCAAAGCTCATCATTTTGTCAAATCCTCCTTGTTCTAGAAATGCGAACACGGATTTATATTTCTCGACAACAACATTGTCCTCTAAACTAACTAGCTCTATGATTCTTGTAGCTCTCATTGGCCGCATGAGAAAGTTGTATATGCAATGGGAGTTTCTTCGTTTACTACGACTTCTTGTATGGTGATGTCTATGGACTTTCGCAAGTTATGGATCCAAATTATCTGTGTTTCATGTTATGTATTTATCCACAAATTGTTCGATGTTTGAATTGTTATTAGCTCCATAGATCAGTGCACCCTCTATCCACAAGAGTGCATGGTCATATTCATTTCCCCTATTCTATAATTCACTCACAAAAAAGTAGTCCGATATTTTTTCGAAAAACGTTTCAACATGGCATATCAATTGTCTCAAAGCATTTATTCTATGTCTATAGTATCGAGTGCATGTCATCGGGTCTTTTCTTATGAGGTAGTCAATGTTGTTATTTTCTAGTGTATCCGTTTCTTTTTTACATTTCTTGTTCCTATGCAGGTCAGATACGACAGCCACCAATGGATCCCAACAATTCTCTGCACTTGTAAATGTGATGAAAAATGTTGGCGGGTCCAATTGCCGGACCATTGGAAAAATATTTTTTTGTTTTGTTGCAAGTATTCAAGAGAGGTGCGGATGTTCTTGAAATCTATGTTTCCAATATCAAATTTCAGAAATTTTTCTAGGTTTACTTTGTACTTCACATCCTTCGCCAACAACTTTCTTCCTTGTAACTGGCCTTTCCTTATTCGAACCCACATACAGGACATAATTTTCTCTATTATTATGTCCATTGTTTTGAAAAACAAATTTGCTATGTGACAGGAGAAGCAATCGCTTGAATGTAGAAGCTCCCATCATACTATTTTATGATAACTAAATTGTTCTGTAATATCAGTGCCATGTGGATCATCGTAGAAGAGTGTTGGAAAATTCATTTCCTCAACGAATTTGTCCTTGAATACTCCAAGTGGACGTTGCCCCTTGTCAGGTGAAATTTCGACAATTTTGTCTTGCAAGTCACGAATGCACTGTGAATCAGTGAATCCATGCACCAATGTTTTAAYAGATGTTTCATTATCCGATTAATCATTTGTATCAAAATCARTAGGATTTTCGAGTGTGTTTGCAGAGTTTCGATGTTCTTCTGCGAGAACATTGTTCCAGTTGTCATTTATACAAATGTTCTCTGCTTTGTACAAGGCCCTAGAACATAATTCCTTCAATGCTTCCATAACAGCATGCACACGCACTTTGCCTTTCTGATACGCATTTTTGTATCGCAAGCGTATTTTCAGAGTGACAATGATTGTAATTGTATTGTTAATGAATCGTGGCAACACTTTTTGCACAACATCTAGTTGAACAACCACATTAATAATTGATCATGTTAAGCCCATCTGGGGTCATTTATAGCCCCAAGGTCTGATTTAAGAAAATGAAATTCTCAAACACAGAAGTCCCTCCTCAAGTTCTGTGAGTGCACTTACATCTTCTAGTGGTGTATTACATCTTATTTGGTCAGGGGTTGCAAACTGTGGCAATTTTCCATTTTCAAGTGATCATTTTCATGGAAGATAAACTTTCCCACTGGAAAATGGTTTATGTGAGCTGTCAACGGAGGTATTGTGCTTGCAAATTAGGCGTGAAAGACTTATTGTTTTTTGAATAATTAAATTGTTCACAAATTGCACATACAATGGAAGTAGTGTCTTTCATTTGTTTCATGTAGGTCTGTCTTGAATTTTTATTTCGTAGGGAAGTATGGGAAGAAATTGTTTCCTGGGTTTCATTGCTACTATTGCATGGTGTTGCTTGTCTACCATGAACTGGAACAGTTTCATGACCATTATGGGATATGTGATCGCACTTGTTTATGTTCTATTCTACACAAACAAATTTCTTTACATTGTGATATGTGAGTTTCTCTCTAAAAAGAAGTGTACCAATGTATTTTTTTCTCTTGCGCATGACCTTTTTCAAGTTGTGGTAACTTACTCTACATTTCTTACCAAAGGGCACGATGAGCTGGTGGCAACTGAGATGAATTTCACTCTAACCCAGCTTCTGAGAAACTACTTTACGTTTTTTGTTCAAGGCCAATATGGCCTTATCACAAGTCGGATGAATTTGACAAAAAAAAAAATTCAAATTATGATAACTTACTTTACGTTTTTTGTTTAAGCCCTCTATGGGCTCATCACAACTATCATGAATTTTACACATGTTTCTTTTTTTCAGGGCCCGTCTGCCCATATCGCAATCAAGAGGAGTCTCATTTTCAATGAAAAGAAGTCCACACGTATGCAGATTTGATTATGTTTGGGTGGCATGAACACTGAACCCTGAAATACTGATATGTCTAAGCAAAGGTTCATAATGGATATGTGTTGTATCGATTTTCAACGAGAGAATGTCAATTGTTCAATCGTAATTTGAATCGGTAACCTGGGAATGGACAGTGCCATCTGGCAAGGGTGACCAGACCTAGATATTCACCCTGAATATCATAGACAACCCATGAAAATAGAATCTGCAACCCTCCATATTCCCTTTTTCATATGGAAGCGCCATGTTCACAAGGTATTCCTGCCAAATTCCAACTGACGACATATTTTCTACGAGATATGGGCAAAGGTGTTGATGCAAGCACATAAAAGCATGTTGGTTGCCTCCTATAATCACATTTCAAAAGGACTGCATAGTGTAAAGCCACAATGAATGAACATCGAACTCGATTGCCACGAAATAGAAAATTGCATTGAACAGACTATCTCCACAGGTAGACACAACATTTTTTGCTAGGTGTAAACCTTGGCAATCTATGCCATGCAAAATTCGTTTCAATTGCAATTGAAGGTCTTTGCAAACAACGAACAAGTAAATGCGAGGATATTTTATATTGCAGATGGACATTTTTATGTACAAAAGTGGTTCATAATGGCCACTGAGGGCATTGGCATCATGGAACAATATGCAATATGGATTGTCAGATGCAGTTTTGTTGAATAGTAGGTATCTTGTTTTTCTTATCAATGACCATAGGCCAATTGATATATTCTTCCAGTTAGAGAACCACCATATACAAAAGGTATCTCCCTAAAGTCCCCTCCGGTGTGCAGGAAGAACTGGAGATGAAAACAACCACATCTTTGAAAAATACATAGCAACATCATCTATTCGATGCAACTGTCAAATAAAATCAGATTCGAGTTCATATTCATAGGACTGCAAAGCCTCATCATCGCCATTTTCAAAATAGGCCAAGAAATAATCTATCAATCCATTTCACAGTTTGGAAATGCAATAGAACCTTGAATGTATTGAAAAGGAAATCCCCAATAGTATACGATAATGCATCCAATCTAAACATCTCATTGTTATGCAAAACCACGTCAATGCTACCATGTATAATGGACCGTATATCTATTTCATATGACTCAACATCTACTAATTCTTCCATCTTTTAAACTGTCATTTTCAAGTTGTTTGCTACATACTTTCAGTTTCTATCAAAACAGAGAAAAACAGAGGAAACAAATAAAAGGTAGAAAAAAAAAAAAAAAGGAAAGCAAAATAGCGCACCAATCCCCGTATGTATCTTTCAACCTTCTTCTTCTCAACTTCAATTCCCCTTAGTCCCCATAATAAATGAGAAGAAAACAGACTGACATTGGGAACTGAACCAAACAGAAGAAATAACACAAATAAATAAAACCAAAACTTTACTTAACACAAAGAGAACAGGTAGACACAGTTTTTGGACCCACGGAATAAAAGCATACCCTGCGTCTACACCCTGCCTAATGGTTCCCTCTTCTGATAGCTCCCAACTACATTTCGTAAAAGCCTCTGCATTGCAATTGTCAGGAAACCTATGCACACAACAACCGACATATGAAGAGTCATGGTTTCCAAGAATAGAAACTAAGATCACAAACAAAGATGGTCTGCAACAGAATTTGGAGGCAGGAACTCCCACCATTGAAAAACTGCAAGAACAAGGAAACTTACCCGTCATCAAAGAATGAGAAAATCTCAGCCCCAAAAAAACTGCAAACCGCAACAATAGGTCCAACAGATTGCAAAGTTGAAGAACAACAAACCAGTGAACAACCATGAAGAGCTCGAACTTCAAGTGCATGACCTCAACTTTGCAAAGTTGAATCAAATGAGAACCAGAATCATGGAACGAAGCAACGACAAAGGATGGATCACTCGAGCAGTGACATCGACCATGAACGAAATTGTATTGCAATGCATCTGCACAATAAACATTCAAGACTACCAGAGCTATTAGGTGAACAGTTAAGACTGTCAGGACCATCGAACGACGTGGGCATGTGCAAGAATTTAAGAAAATATGCAGTGTGGCAGGTATATTCTCTCAGAGCACGCAACAATAAAGAAAAAATCATACATAGCAATATGGTAGAGAATGTATTCTACCGAGCAGAAAATGCTAAGGGAAACATTTGAACTAATGCTAGCATTAATCCACCTTCAACTAATGCATAATAAAATATATGATTCAAAAAGACCATATACTACCAAATACTTTGGATATGCCAACATATTTAACATTGGGAATAGCGAAGGAGGAAATAAGATCTCCAATCCGTTGTCCAATCAGATCTTGACAAACATGACACTTTGTATTATATAAAAATCGATGTTTTCACTTCCCTTGTTCCAACAATAGACAATATGAAAATATTTCTGGTCAATGCACAATCTAATACGAGGGCAACGATTTATCGATCGCTATAGTCCCTCTATGCCTACGGCAGGGACTAATAAGCTCATTTAGAAATGATATCATTAGTTGCTATAATGAGCTCATATAATAAGCTCATTTATAAATGACATCCTTAGTGGCTATAACGAGTTCATTTATAAATGACATCCTTAGTGGCTATAATGATTTTATTTATAAAGCATTGGTAAAGATTTGGGCATGGCATTGGTAGAGATTTTGGCATGGCCCAATAGACTAATTTTTTTTTCATTGATTGTGATGTTGATTACATGTAGGGAGTGAGTGTTTTTGAGGTTCTTAGCGTTATATATTTTCAATGAGTTTCAATTAATATTGTATTAAATCTAGGTTAGTAAGTTTACTGCCTTAATCCTTTTAAGAGAGTTAACTCTAGGCTTGTAAGTTCACTACCTTATTCTGTTTAAAAGAGTAAGAGTTATACGTCCCCTCATAAACCCGGTCTCCCCTTAGAAACCCTAGCATTAAACTTCGTATTTAAACAATAACCCTAAGTCTTTCTCTAGTAAGTATGCCATATATCTAATCCAAACCGTTTTCAATAATGTCCTATGCACAACTGCTCTCGTTAATTTTATAGGTTTTAATTTATAGTTTTTATTGGTAGAAGAAAGATTTACTAGTTAATTTGATAGGTTTTAATTTGATAGTTTTTATTGGTAGAAGAAAATTAGGATGAAGTTGATAATGGTGATTAATATTTTTAAATCTATGTTAATAACATTTATGTTTCCAAAATTTTAGTATACATTATAAGTAATATTCAGAATGGACTATTAAATTATATTTCTCATTATTATTTAAATTTAATTATCAATATTTCATTATTTTGTATAGTCAATGTTTATTTTAATTATTTATTAAATTTAAAAAAATTATTAAATTAATATTTTTTTATTAAACTTAAAAAAATTATACCTAAAGTTTTAAAGCAATAATAGATATTGAGATATACCTAAGCTTGAAACTCCTATGGAAACTTGAATTCAAGCAATAATAGATATTGAGATATACCTAAACTTGAAACTCCTATGGAAACTTGAATTCATAGGAATTGATATATTAGATGAGAGAAATATAAAAATTCTTTTAATTTCATCATAAATATTGAGATATACCTCAACTTGAAACTCCTTTCTATTATGGAAACTTAAATTTATAGAAATTGATATATTAGATGAGAGAAATATAGAAATTCTTTCAATTTCAATTAATAATTTTTTATTAGACTTAAAAAAAATTATACCTAATTTTTTAAAGCAAATCATAGATATTGAGATATACCTAAACTTGAAACTCCTTGAAACTCCTTTCTATTATGGAAACTTAAATTCATAGGAATTGATATATTAGATGAGAGAAATATAAAAATTATTTCAATTTCATCATATTAGAGATTCTAAGGGCAGGTTTAAATGTACATAACTGAAGATCATACTTATTTGTGGTTTGATAAATTGCATTTTTAAGTCTATACCATATGGATTCCAGAATTTTGGTGTTGTAAATAATATAATTATGTGGATGGATAAGCTTTAATAATGTCCTAATATTCTTCTTGGTCATCCAGAAAGTAGGGATAGATTCAACACTAAACTTTTGATAAATTGCTTGCATTTTCAAGTCTATACGATACGGATTCCAGAATTTTGGTGTTGTAAATAATACAATTATGTGGATGGTTAAGCTTTAATAATGTCCTAATATTGTTCTTGGTCATCCAGAAAGTAGGGATCAGATTTAACACTAAACCTATTGTGTCATATTTTTTGTTTTTTAATAAATTTTTCCCTTATCATTTAGAATACCGGCAGACATGGACAGTGTCCACTTCCTCTCGCTGCATTTCAATGGGCGTCCACTTCCTCTAGCTGCATTTCAATGGGCTTGCAGTGGGCCTGCCATTTCACTTCAATGGAAATGCGTTTGAAATTTTCTCCAGATATCCAATTCTGTAATAGCTCTCTCCTGCATTCTGTAATAGTTATGTGCTGCATCACTCAACCTGTATGGTTGAACCCTAGATTCAATCGCTAACGCTAAACCTTAAATTTGCTAATCGTTACTAAACCCTAGATCGTTGCATATTTCTGCTATGTGTGTTTGGTAAGTACTCGTTGGGCATTATAAGTTGGTATGTACTCGTTGGGAATTATTAGTTGATGTTCGTTTTTCTTAAGTAAAAAAGAGAGAGGATCCTCCACATTAAGTCATAACAAAATATATAGGTGTTCTAGGACTCTGAGTTGTTCCCCCAAAAGTGGAAACCCAAACAGTTGGCAGCCTTTGATGACTATTGTCAAAATAGGTGGATCGCCATCTGCCCTGCCCTAAGGAAACTAGGACAAGTGGTCGTCCAGAGTCTGCATGATAGTCCATGACAACGGAAACTAGAAAACAACTAAACATAAAAAAGGAGTTAACAGTCAAAACCCTCAATCGGAGTTGAGCAACTAACCAAAACCAGAGGGCAGGTTGAGTCACGCTATTAGCCATTGAGGTCGTCATTGTCGGGGTCGTTGCTCGGCATCCCGTTCCAAGCTAGCAAGGCGTAGTGTCTCGCACACGTCAGACACTTTTTATTTATTGGCACATCAGAGAGAAGGCCTCATAGAGCGTGTCAACGCGTTGACTGATGATCTGGCATCTCAAGTCCAGCACCAAATCGAGCTAGTTCGGGTGGAAGAAGGGCTGAGGGACATGCCTCTGAGGTGAGGGTGTCATAATGAGAGGCGGCTCGAGGACTCCACAACCCTCCTTCACGGTGTGCCCATCTAACGCGTCCTCCTGGTGTCCAGCCCCTGCAGTAATCCACATTCCCTCCATTACGTCCTCTAGGTGGCCCATTGTCGTGTTGTGCTCCCCATCCTCGCCTTCTGCTCCCATCCCTGTGCTCCCTCGAACATGGGAGCAAGCTCCGCCGAGAGTAAGTCATTCTCAGCCACCTGGAGGTACTCATCCAGGATTTCCTCCTCAATGTAGAAAACAGGGAAATCCTCAACCGGTGAAGCCATGTTGTTTATCCTCTACCTAAATTTTTCTCCGAGGAAGAGTAATTGGAGGCTTTGGTCCTGTGAAGGGAAAATTCTCCAGAGGGAGATGAATTTCCTCTTCTTGGATGACTTCCTCCACCAAAACAGCATTAGGCTCCCACACCATTAGGTCTCTGTCATTCCTACGAGTGAGTCAAGCTTGTTGGGTGCGAGCAATTGAAAGTGTCTGCTCCAATTTTTGCAATCGTTTCTTCCTTGTAGCCAGGGTGTACCAGGTTGGACCGCGATGTGGCTTCCCCCGGTCCTTGGGAATTGTGAGGACGAAGTGAATGTCTAATTCCTAGTGGATGTAGCAGAGGTTGCTGCCAAGCTTGAGATTGTTGGCCTGGTGCGAGCCAAAAACAAAATGAGGAGAGAAAATGTAGATGTAGAGGTAGATAAGAACCGAAGGGTGCGACATGACAGCCTCCATAACTGCCTCCCGAACAGTGAATTCAATGGTTGTCTGACTGTTCGCGCGAGTGAAGGGTCTCATGGCTGCGTGCTTTCTGTAATGGCTGCCTCCCATTCTTAATGTCGAGGGGATGAGAGTCGACCACCCTTATTTATGGCTTGGCTAGGCACTGTAGAACGTGGCACATAGGTGCAATGTGTCACCATTGATGTTCGTTTTATGCTCACATGCAATTTGTTTAAATGTAATTTAAATGCATCCTTAAGAGATATGTGGTTTGTTTAGTTTAATATATTACAACTCTTTTGCATTTTGTTTCCTTTTTGTCTACACTCTCTAATTAAAATCAATGAATTAAAAAACCCCTACCTCTAGTTTAAATGCAATTTATTTTTCCTTAGACATAATATATTATTACTATTTAAGCTAACATGTATAGTTAATAGATTATTTCAATTTTTTTCTCTTACTTAAATGCAATTTCTTTTTCCTAAAGACATAATATATTATTACTATTTAAGCTAACATGTATGGTTAATATATTATTTCAAATGTTTTCTCTTAAATGCATAGTTAATATATTGTTGTGATCCTTTAGATTAAACGTATGGTTAATATATTACAACTCTTCATGCATTTCATTTCATTTATGTTTAATTGTATTTCTTTTATGTTAAGGCTCAAAATTAAAATCCTTAAATTAATGAACATATCCTTGTAATTGATATGGAATCGTACAGAAAATCAAAACAAATCCTTGCAATGGATACAATTTTCTGGATAAGAATGGAATACCTCCTTGTAATGGCTACAAAATCTTGTACAAGAGGGAAACAGATTCCTTGTGGCAAGCGATAAAGTCAAATTTCAGACTAATTAATATAGAATGGAACAAGATAATTGTTTAATATTGTAAAAACATATTATTTCATTGTCAAAAGATGATCTCTTTTATAGATTTTTTTTTTTGTAAGCTACAGTTTCATCCCTTCTATTCACTAAAAACAAAAGAGTACAACGTTTTTAAACTAGTTTTTTTTTGTAAGCTACAGTTTTCACCCCTTCTATTCACTAAAAACAAAAGAGTACAAAGTTTTTAAACTGATGCTAGAGCTGTCAACATATGAAACCAGCTGAGGCATCAGTGTTTGAGTTAAAAAAAAAACTGAGGGTGGCCAAAATTTGAACTTGTTCCATACAACTTACTACTGGTACAAACTATGAAGCAGGAAATAAAAATTGATCTAGAGCATAAAAACATGAAACATAGCTTAGAAGTCTGGATTTTGCCACTGTGGTACAATGACCCTATGTTACGAGCCAATGAGCTAGTTGTGAATTTCATCGATATTGGCCAGAAACGGCTCTTGACCTACTCCTGACTATAGGTTATCTCTGCCAAGTCCCTGCAAAGGTCAAAGAAGAAGAGCTGGAGCTGATCGTCACACAAGAGAATGGGTGGTCGCTCGCTTTGTTGCGTATTTTTGGCATGCTCTTCATTCCGGTGATTCTCCACCTATGTTCATCTCTTGCTCATCATGTGACCCTCGCGAAATATAGGGAGCTCTTCTTGAACAATGGCTTATCCCCATTTTTCTTCCTCCTGTAGCCCAGGAGAATTCATGCCTCCCTGCTGAGAATCCATGAAAGGTTGTCGCAAATTGGCGCTACTCGAGGAAGGAAACGAGATCTGTATATACCTCTAAAAACGATGCTACCACGTTTTGTCTTACCTTGCTCTCACGGCATTGTGCCAACAACGATTATACCTAGAGGAAAAAGAGACAGAGAGATGAAGTTATAACGGGTCAAGACTCTGACAGTGGAAGACAGATGAAGGTACACACAAATAGAAAAGGCTGGAGTGTTTGGGAGGACCTAGGCTGGAGTGTTTGGGAGGGCCTTTGTAATAAAAAAAAATTCCCTATTCTAGAGCATTAAAACACACCATAACTGTCTCTTTAGTAGATCACATTGCCAAAGATGAGGAGTTGGGTCATCATAGTACCCACCAAATCTAAGAAGGTCCAAAAGAATGTACCTCGAGGGAGTAATGAGCCATGAGGGCCACCAGTCTTGGAAGGTATGTGAAGTACTAGGTGGCTCCTTATTGATGCCGGCTACATTTCATCATAAATGGACATGATACACCCCATCCAGGGAAAAACCTTCCATCACAGCAATCTCAATACATTCTTGAAGTAGGGGAGAAGATTGTGTTTGGTCATTATTAATAAGAATGTCCCTCTCAATACTTTCAACCCCCACATTGGCCAATTTATCTGCAATATGCCGGACATGAGAGGGCACATGGACCTGGTGATACAACACAGGGATTGAAGGGTTGGGTTGTTATATCGTTTCATTGAAAATCTAGTTGAGGTGGATCGTTCGACCGGGTAAAGTGGAATTCGAAGGTCGAAGTGGTTCGACCCAATAAATTCAAAGTCAAAGGTCAAAGTTTTATCGGGTAAAGTCGAAGTTGAAGGTCGAGGTGGTTCGATGGGGCAAAGTATGTTAAAATTCATTTTAAGAAGTTAAGTGTGTGTAGTATTCTTTAACTTTAGTCTATTAAAACAATAACTGCAAGCATAAGGATCACTAAAAGAAAGACATCCACACTATACACAAGATTTATCTTGAGAAACCCTCATGGAGGAGAAAACCTAGCAAATCTTCTTTAATATAGATTATCCAACAAGTACAATGTCTCTCTCAAGAGATATCTCATCAAAACATACGATATTGTTCTTTATGGTTTTCTCTTGGTAAAATACAAGATAAAATAATAATAATATCTTTCGAAGATACTCAAACTTCAACACTCCCTCTTAGCAAGGAAGGTATTGTTCTGGCACGAACATCAAGACTACTTCTGATCTTCTATGCACTTGACCATTGACTTGTTGAATTTCCACGAATCTATATTAAAGATTTTTTCTAATCATATCAACATCGAGGGTCTCATCATCTATCTAGGATTTATGTCATCATGGGACTTCCATTGGCTATTTCACATAGAATATGGCATCTAGTTCCACACAATTAACTAGTGACCTTTGCATGGGAGATGAGGAACTGGTCCACAATGACCAAGAATCTAATCATGAGGATTAGGCGATGTAGTGCTCACACACTACCCATTTATCCCAGGGATAGGAAACACTTCCAAATATACAGGCTGGACCACCAGCTAGAAAGTTAGGTAACTAACTAGCCCTGAAGGCATGGAATCTACTGACCTTATGTGAGGTCATGTTGACTGGTGCCACAATCAGTAACTTTGCGTACCATGTTTTTTCAATGGAGTAGAAATATACATAGGAGGATATATCACTAGGGTAGAAGTAACTTGGTATACTAGGATTTATCATTGGGGTAGCCATCTGCATACCAAGCTTAATCAGTGGGGTACTAGCAGTAACTCGTCGTACCAGGCTTAATCACTAGAGTAGACATATGTATATCAAGCTTTATCACTAGGGTAGAAGTAACTCAACGTACCAAGCTCTATCGTTGGAGTAGACATCTACGTACCAGCCTTAATCACTAGGGTAGAAATAAGTCGGCATACCAGGATTTATCACTCGAGTAGCTCTAACATGCTCATCAATGAAAACATGTTGCTTGTGTCACGTGTTGAAGCTGCTGCGCTGGATCACAACTGTAACTCATCACTCCCTCCTACTAGGTATGTCCTTCTTTACCAAACCAAGCTTGTCTCTGAAGTACACAAACTTTTCTTTCAATAGAGGCTTTGTCAACACGTCGGCTATCTACTCATTTGTAGCGATATAATGGAGCTTCATTTCTCCCCTTTGTACCATATCTCTGATGTAATGGTACCTCATATCGATGTGCTTGGACTTTTCATGGAACATTGGATTCTCTGTAAAATTCACATAACTCTCGTTGTCACAACATATACAAGTCGCCTCCAACTCGAGATCAAACAATCCTGCAATTAGCTTCTGAATCTACATTGCTTCAATTCTAGCTGAACAAGCTTCAACGTACTCTCCTTCAGTTGTATTGAGCACCACACTAGTTTCCTTCCTGTTGACCCATGAGATCATAGTTGATCCCATACTGAAGCAACATCCATATGTACTCTTCAGGTCTGCAACACTACTGGGCCAATCTGAATCAATAAATACTTGTAGGCTTATCTCACGATCTGAAGCACATCTGATTCCATAATCAATTGTACCCTTTAGCTACCTTAACACATGTTTTGTTGCAACCAGGTGGACACTTCTCGGCTCAACCATAAACTCACTCAATTTCTTTACCACAAAACATATATATGTCCCCGTTTTCATTAAGTACATCAACGAACCAATCATGTGTCTCTACATGGTGGAATCCACTATCTCTGAAGATTTATCGCTCAACAATTTCATATTTTTCACCATCGATGTAGGCATGGCCTTGCAATCCATCATTTTGAATCTCTTCAGAATCTCAATAGAATATTTTCCTTGATTAAGGAAAATATCACTCGGTCTCTTCCATACCTCCATACCTAAGAAATAATGCGTCATGCCTAGGTCTTTAATATCGAACTCTACAACACGATTCCTCTTACTATCAATGATGAGATTATCTTCTACTCTTAGAAACAAGTCATCCACATACAGTAGTAGTATCATTGATCCACCATCCAATACCTTGAAGTATAGGTTGGAATCTTCTTTACTCTTGGTAAATCCCAATCTCATCAGGAAGTTCTCAATTCTATCATACCATGCTCTAGGTACTTGCTTTAACCCATACAAGTATTTATTCAACCTGCACACATGTTTTTGATTGTCATGTTTCTCAAAACCTTGTGGATGCTCCACATACACTTCCTCTTCAAATACATCATTTAAAAAAGTTGTCTTCATGTCCATCTCATGTACCTTCCACTTCTTTACTACATCTAATGAAAGTATGGCTCTAATATTTCCACTAGAGAAAATGTCTCTTTATAATCTACTCCTTCTTTCTCGGAGAAACCATGTGCCACAAATCTTTCCTTCTACTTATCAATACTTCTATGTGTTGAATTATTCATCTTGTAAATCCAGATAGAACTTACAATTTTCTTCTCTTTTAGTCTTGGAACCACATCCAAAACATCTTTCTTTACAATGGACTAGTAATCTTCAACCATATAATCCTTCTATTCTTTATTCTTTGCAACTTATTCATAACATGTAGGCTCTACATAAATAATGTCACTAAGAAATTCAACATATCTAGAGTAATGTCATGGCCTATTTCTTTCTCTAAAGGATCCATATGGAGTACCATACATCTCTACATATTGAATGATATCTCGAGCTCAAGATGTTCTTTTCTTCTTGGTATTCGTCTCTCAGAATGAATCTACAAGTATCTGTGGTTCTTCCATGTCATGATATTCCAATACAATATCATCACCTACATTTGTATATGTGACTCTAGGAGATTCATGCTCCTCACCATGAACCTCATCTTAATGAAATTGTCTTGATTTAGTGAAAGTTTCATCCTCATCGAAGGCGGCATCTCTGTTAGTCTCAATATGACGGTTACCAGTGATGTAAACTTTGTATTTCTGCGATGTCTCACTATATCCAACAAATATACCCTTCTTTCCTGAAGGGTCTAACTTTGATCTCTTGTCCTTGGGGACATGCACATATAATAGAAAGCCAAATATCCTCAGATGGCTAACCAATGGGTTTTCACCTGTAAAAATCTATTATGGGGTCTTCTTGCCAAGGACTCTATGGGGAATTATGTTATGCATATATACACCATCTCTAGTTGCTTCTTCCCACAGATGCATCGGTAAATCTTGATCATGAATCATGGTCTTCATTGTTTTCATGATTGTACAGTTCTTTCTTTATGCCACACCATTCTATTGAGGATTGTAGGGAGTAGAGAGATTCTTCTTAATACTAACTTCCTTACATAATGTCTTGAATTCATCTGAAGTGAATTCACCTCCATTATCTTATCTAAAATATTTATTTTCTTTTTGGACAAGTTTTCAACAAGTTCCTTGAACTCTTTGAACTTGTTGAAAACTTCATTTTTATCCTTCAAAAAGTAAATCCAATTTTTATGTGAGAAATCATAAATGAATGAAACATAGTATACATACCTACTAAGTGAAGCGGTTGACATCGGTCCACACACATAACGATTTATAATGTCCAAGATTCCCTTATATTTGTTGTCACTTCTAGGAAATGGTTTCTTCACGTTCTTTCCTTGTGCACATCCCTTGCACACTCCTTCATGGTCCACTTGGATTTATGGAAAACCTATCACCATATTTTTCATGATCGGTAGGGATTTATAATGTATGTGAGAAAAATTTTATAAGCCTCCTTATTGTACCCCAATTACTACGACATCAACAATGTATTTTCCTCTAGTCTACATGAGGACTTATCCATCCATGAAAGAAACTATAAATCCTTTCTCATCTAAATATGCAATATAAAGGAGATTCTTCTTCAAACTAGGAACATACAACACATCCTTCATATTCATCATTTTTCCAAAGTCTAATTTTTAGGATGATTCTCCTACTCCTTTAATGGTATATTGATAGTCATCACTTCGCTTCACCTTGTGAGTTTAGTCTTTCTAAACTAGATCTGACAGGGATTCCTTATAACCATTCATGTGATTAGAAGCACCATTATCAATAAGCCATGTGTCACTTACAAGAGCGACTATACCTGTAAGAGATGAGATAAAAAAATATTCTTCAATTGATTATTCTTTTTTGGTTTTCTCATGATCATGTTCATCAACCTCTGCGGCATGAGCATGATGTCTTCTATATTTTCCTTTTTTGACCTTACCTTTGGAGTTGGGACAGTTTATAGAAATGTTTCCCATCTTCTGACAAATGAAGCATCTTTAACTTGATAAATCCTTCTTGAACTTGTGATTCTTTTATAATCCATGAGGTTTCTTATGTGAGTGAACTTCCTTATTTTTCTTTCATTTTTGGATATGTCTTGCTAGGGCTTGATTCTCTTCACCACCTAGTTTCTCTTTTCTTGTTGCTAATGTTGATTAAGGTTGGTTGTCATTGATGTCTACCCTTGAAGAAAGACCCGTAGCACAAAGGTTTGGGTAATGGACCCAATAGTGTTTGATGTAAATATGACTCATTATTTTTTTGTCATGGTTGATAATAAGTAAATATGGATGAACTCCAAAGTGGTCCCCTTATGGTGAAAG
>ML785355.1:431805-454880 GCA_009831015.1 Picea engelmannii | reverse complement strand
TGAGGTATACAAATGATATCTAAGCCGAAATTCTGAGGAAAGTGAAGAAAAGAAGGCCGAAATGGAAGGAAGGATAAATTCTTTTGATGGTGCTTTCTAAGGTATGTTATTTTCAGGTCATCTCACCATTTTCGCTATAACTTTTTTGTATAATGATTCAGATCCTGAAATTTATATGAAAGTGAGAAAACATCTCCAAGTATCCGTGGTTAAAAATTCATCTTGTGGGTCGTTGTATTTTTGGCGTTACACTCTGTGGAAAATAGGGTTTCTGGTCAGTCCTGAAACTAGTCAAAATCAGGGGTTTCAGGTAAACACTTCATAACTTCTTCATAACAGATCCAAATTTAGTGAGACCAAATGTGTTGGTTAGGGTACAGTCTTTTTTATTCTTTTTAATAGTTTCAGATCATTGCCTCAAATATTTTGTGCAGGGCACGCTCTACAAGGTCGCTCTCTAGAATAATCCATAATTCAGCAAGGTATGCCATTTTTGCTGTAACTCATTTTCTGAGAGGTTTCAAGTAGTTCCACTTGGAGGAATTGCATAAAACACACTGAAGAACATTGTGTATCAGTTTCATATCTTTATACATTATAGGTTCAAAGTTATGATTACTTCAATTTAGGGTTGTTGACTAATCCAAAACGAGGCCTGTGAGACTAAAGAAAAGTTTGATGAAAATGTTAGTCTCTTGTTTTTAAAGTTAAGGAAGGTTTGCATAAATGTGATCATATACACCAGGTCTATTACAGAGCTACAAATCAAATTTGGATGATGAAATTGATGATGGATTTTGGTTGTGGCACATGTTGAGTACATGGTTGAGACAAGTAGTTGATGAGTTGACACATACATGAAGTGTATAATTGATGATGTCGGTACATATTGATGATTCATAGTTGATGAGTAGTTGACACATGATTGGAACATACTTGGTACATGGTTGGATGCACTTGTTTATGGTACAGGTTGATTACAGGTTGGTGCATGGTTGATGCACTTGTTTATGGTACAAGTTGATTATAGGTTGGTGCATGGTTGATGCACTTGTTTATGGTACAGGTTGATGCATGGTTGATGTATGGTTCAGATTTATTGGTACAGGTTTACAATGGTATATCTCATTGTGATAGTGTGACAGTGGTTCCATCATTCTACCTCTACTTCAGGGTGGCAGGACGGGGCAAGGACAGGTTGTTGTAGCCGGAGAACATTGGGGTTTGTAGCCTCCTTCTGGTTGTAGCTAGAGATTTGGGGAGTTAGAGCTTCCCTCAGGTTGTAACCTAAGAAATTAGGGGGTTGGAGCCTCCTTTCAGTTGCAGCTGGAAAACAAAGGAAGTTGGTGCTTCCAATGAATGTAATTCTTCAAGACATATAAGAAAAAGCATTCCACGGTTTTCTCCCGATTTGGGTTTCCATGTAAAACACTGGTGTACTCTATATGTGTGTGATTGTTTATTTATTACTGCTCATTATTGGATAATAATTCTACATTGATATAACATTTGAAGAAAAGGATTATAATTATGTTATTACTGATTCACCCCCCCTCTCAACAATCCAACAACTAATATAGCTTCTTCATGAGTACAATCCTCCCATAGTATGTTAAACATTGTTAGCCTTCTTCTTGAACATATACCCTAAATGAAAGGTTCCCAAGATTTGGTGAGACCATTCAATGTAGTCATCACCAACTCAACTTATTCGATTGTGTCTCCAATGGCTTCTAGTTGTTCTTTGATCTTAGACACTCTTGTGAAGTATGATTGGATAGTTTCTGAACTTTGGATATTCACATTCTTGAGTTGTGTTCTGAAGGTCATCTTCTAATTGATATTCTTCCCTTCATACAATCTGGATAAGGCATCAAACATTTTCTTTGGAGTTGTCAATGATGATACATCGGGGATCAAGTGATGCTTGATAGAATCAACAATGATTCTCTTCTCGTTCCCTAGATTCTGGAACTTCTTTTACAAAGTCTTCTAGATCATTCTCTTCTAGAATGAGCATCACTCTGTACTTCCATGCTCGGAAGTTATCAATGACTTCAAGATTCTCTTCTATCTTGGTACTAGATTCCATATGTTCTTGAACAATAAAATAAAAGATAAAACTTTTCAAATAAAGGTTTAGCACTTACCAGAACGTGTTATGTTAATTTGACCATTTCCTGCTTCAATTCTGCAGCTACGAAGACTAGGATTTATGAGGAAACCCTAATTTAAAAAAAAAAAAAAAAAACCAATTATTCTTTGAGGGATAGGTTCGTCCTCCTAAGGTGATTTTCCTAGTGGTATCACTTTGACTAGCGTCCTTAATAAAGTGGGTGAAAAACCCTCCTAGTGTTTGTTTTGTTGCAGCAACTCCAACAGTTGCATCACGAGTTGGAGTTTACAAAACTTCGTCAAACTGAGAATATAATCCTAAGGAAAGATGTGCTAGGTTTAGGGGAGTATCCCTATGGTATTAGTTTCCCCAATGATATCTTCTATACCATGAAAAAGGCTTCTTTTAGGCCTTCTCTGATACCATGCTAAAATTATTCTTAAGAATTTAAGTGTGTGTAGTATGATTTAACTTTAGTCTATTAAAAAAATAACTACAAGCATAAGGATCAATGGAAAAAAGACATCCACAGTATACACAAGATTTATCCTGGGAAACCCTCATGGGGGAGAAAACCCAACAAATATTATTTAATATATATTCTTCAACAAGTACAATGTCTCTCTCAAGAGAGATCTCACCAAAACATAAGATCCACTATAAACCCTAACCATAATAGAGTAGAACACCACTAGACCAACATAGTCCTTCACTAGATAACAAAAACCCTATACCGAGAAACATCCTCCTTTGTAGTTGTGTCACTCCTTCTTGTATAAGAGAGTTGATTGTGTGTGTCTCCAAATGAGTTGTTTGGCCTCTTATAAATACTAGGTTGCCTACCCAAAATTAGGTGAGGCCCAACCTGTCCACTTTAACCTTCTATTTTACATTTGACTTGTCAAGGCACAATAGGAATGACTTAACAAATATAATCTAACAATTTTATTTAAGGTTTTGTCTTGGTCAAATACAAGATAAATATAATAATAATATCTTCTGAAGCTACTCAAAATTCAACAAAGTCGAAGTTGAAGGATGAAGACATCAAAAAGTAGTCGAAGAGGTTCATCGACAAGAGGTTGACATGAAGACGTGTGGTATCCCACTCAATATCGAATGAAGGTCGACTGGTAGTCGTCTGGTAATCCGAGTTGGTAGTCGACTATAACAAAATCTCGATATTTGCAGGATTTATAGACAATGATACGCATGGATCTGTAACCATTATTGGGAACCTTTTATTTATGGTTGTTCCTATTGTAAATCCTATAATGAAGGCATGTTGTAATGCTATAAAAGATAATCTTTAGAAAACATGTTTTAGAGGTTGTTGTTCATGTATATGTAAGCTAAATTGGCTACATGGTTGTTCTTATGTAAAACAAGAAGGTATGATTTCGATTGTCTCTCAGGTGTGGACCAAGGTTAGACATGTAATATTTTATTCTGAATGAATAAGGCAACAATAGAGCAGAACACTCAAGGAACATTGGTTTTTTCGGTTTGGGTTTCCAGAGTAAAATATCTGTGTACTTTGTGTTTTCTTTGTCAATTACTTTCTTTATTAAATATGTATTCCTATCTTCTGCTAGGTTTAGCATGGAAGTGTTCCTCATTTCCTAAAATGTGGTATCAGATCTTGGTTTAACAACCGTGGATCTGAGCCAAACTCTAGGTTCAATAAGAGTCGTAGGTCAAAAACATTTAAAGATTGTGTTAAAGATCATGTTAAAGAATTCTTAGAAACTCGAGAATAGAGATTGAAAATTTTCAATGGCCAAAATTTTGATCTTTGGAAGCTTAAAATTGAAGATATCCTTGTATATCAAGAACAATGGACAATGGTTTGTCCAGGTACCATGGAGACATGTATGTCGACGAAAGAATGAAAAAACTGCAAGAGAAGATAAATAAGTACGATTTGACTTTGTCTTGCATATTCAATACTGTTGAATGTCTTAGGTGAAGATTTGGCCATGAAAATATGGGACAAGTTGGGAAGATTATACCAGTCTAAATACAAGATCTTTCTCAAAAATAAATTTTATATTCTTAAAATGAGTGAGGGAAGTTCAATGACTCATCATTTAAATGTATTTAATACCATTATAATCCATTTATCTTTTGTGGATATTAAAATCATTGAGGAAGAGAAGTGTATTAGCCTATTGTGTTCTTTGTGAGACTCCTTTGATAGATTATTCATGGCTATTGGGAGTAATACAACCACATTGATGCTAGAATACATGGTTGCATCTCTACTATAAGAATAAATGAGAAGGAAGAACATGGAAGGATTGACCAAAGATGCTTTAGAGGTGAGAGGTCGACTGATTGATAGAGATAAAGGTAAATTATCTGGTAGAAGGTCTAAGATGAAGGGTGGATCTAAATCCCCTATTTAGTCAATGAAAAGAGGTTTTAAATGGGGTGAATATGGGAATTACAAAAAGGACTGCAATTCGAAGGAAATGGAAGTCAGTACAAGATCCGACGAGAATCATTCAACTAAGAGAAAGACGAATCCAAATAAAGGAGGCGATGCATACCTGGCATTGACTAGTACACAGTCAGATCAATATGTTTGGTTGATCGAATCAGAAGAATCCTATCATATGACATCACATAGAGAATGGTTTTGTGAATATGAATGATATGAAAGGGGATATGTGTTCTTGGAGGACGACTCGACAACCAAAATTGTCAGACGAGGAAGAGTTTGATTGATATTGCAGCATGGGAGGACTAGAACGCTTCTAGGTGTACTAAACATTCTTGGTTTGGCAAGAAACATGATATCTATCAGCAAGATGAGTGATGCAGGGGTGCACACTCTATTTCAGAAGGATTCATGCAAGATGGTCAGAGCTGTGATGGTATTAATGAAAGGATTTCCAATTGGAACCCTATACAAGTTATTAGGGAGTGTCAACTCGACTAGATGCAACAACATCGTTGTTCCTGAAGTCGACCTGAATTCGAATAGAATCGAATCAAATCAGGCTGAATTGATTCAAATCTAATTGACAAGTCATCATAAATTTGACCTGACCATGATATGGCACGAAAGGATGGGACACATTGGAGAAAAAAGAATTCAATCTATGCACAAAAAAGGTATGGTCAAATATTTTCCTAAATGTAATTTAGAAGTTAACTTTTGTGAACATTGTATATATGGGAAACAAAGTTAGATGAGGTTCCCATATGGAGCAACAAGGGAAAAAAAGATTCTAGAATTGGTTCATAGTGATGTGTTTGTCCTTGTTTCAGTGACTTCACTTGGTGGATCCATATATTATGTCTCCTTCATAGATGATTTTTCTAGGAAGACTGAATAAATTTCACAAGAAAGAAATCAGAGTTTTTCGAGAAATTGAAAGAGTTTAAATAAATCGTAGAAAACTAGACAGATAAGAATATTAAGGAGATGAGAACTGACACCGGTGATGAACTAAGTGGAAAATAATTTGATCCTTCATGGAAACAGTTTCGAATAGAATAAAAAAATACCACACCATATACCCCACATCAAAATGGAGTTGATGAGAGAATGACTAGAACATTGATTGACAAGGTAAGGAGCATGCGCAGTGGTTCTGGGATCGCACAAGAATTCTAGGAAGAGACAGTTGACACTTCAAAATACCTATTGAATATGTCTCCTTCCTCGGTTCTAGTCGACATGACTCCACATGACGTATGATATGGTAAGAATACTTTGGTTTCACATCTAAAAGTATTTATCTATGATGCATTTGTACATGTTCCCAAGGAAAAGAGGAGAAATATCGACAAGAGGGAAGTCAAGTGTATTTTAATTCGATACAAAGAAGGAATGAAAGGATATAATCTTTGGGATCGTGCATCAAGGAAAATAGTGTACAATAAAGATGTGGTCTTCAAAGAAGTTGGAAGTAAGTCTGAGCCTGAAGAAATTGTTCATATCGAGAATAATCTAGAGAAGGTGTAGTTTGAATTGAGGAACAAAGAAGATGATTTAGATGAGCCAACTAAATCATAAGGAGAGGTGGAACAAACAACCTTGCTTGTAAGGAGGTCATAATGAGTAATGAAATCGGTCAAAAGGTATATTCCACCTGAATTTCATTCTGCATTTGTGTTAACTTCCATCAATTATGAGCCCAAGTCAGTTAGGAAGGCCACCAACTCAGTAGAGGGAAAACTATGGAAGGACTTCATGGTCGAAGAGATGGAATCCTTGCACAAGAATGAGATAAGGGACTTAGTCAAATTACCTAGTGGAAGAAATATTTTCAGTATTAAATGGGTATTCAAGAATAAGATGAACACATCAAGTCAAGTTGAGAAATTTAAAGCTTGACTAGTAGCGAAAGGATATTCCCAAGTTGATGGAGTCGACTTCGGTGATATTTTTTCCCCTATTGCAAAATTAATTTCCATTAGAATAATAATTACTTTGGCTACAACAATTGATCTAGAAATAAAATAGATGGATGTAAATATAGCTTTCCTACATGGGGACTTGGAAGAATAAATCTAAATGAAACAACATGGAGGATTTGTAGTAAAGGGAAATAAGTATTTGTTGTCCAAACTAAAAATATCACTTTATGGTTTAAAGTAATATCCAATGATGTGGTACAAAATTTTGACACATGCATCCTTAGTTTAGGATTTGTGAGAATAAAAATTGATCGTTGCATATATTCCAAAGAATAAGGTGGGTGTTTCATATATGTAGCATTGTATGTCGACGACATGCTGCTACTTGGAAACAACAAGAATTCAATAAAGGAGGTGAAGAACAAGCTATCCTCCAAGTTCTACATGAATGATATCGGTGCAGGGAACTTCATTCTAGGAATGGAGATTAAGAGAGATCAAGAATATATAAATCTTTGGTTGAGCCAACAGAAGTATATTGAAACAATCTTGAAACATTTTAACATCTAGGATTGCAAACCTGTGAAGGTGCCATTTCCTATGGGAGCAAGGATAACTATTGAACAATGTCCAAAGACAAAGGAGGAAATAGAGAACATGGAACATGTTCCCTATGCAAGTGTTTTTGGTAGTCTAATGTATGCAATGTTATGCACTCGAGCAAACATTTCCCATTTAGTGGGAGTGTCGATTACATACATGTCAACACATGGGAAGGAGCACTTCAAAACTGTCAAGATAGTATTCAGGTATTTGTGTGGCACAAAATATTATGCCATATGATACCAAGGAAAAAATAGAGGTGAAAGTGAATTAAATGTACATGGATTTTTCGACATCGACTTGAATAGAGATCTAGATTGACGATGGTCAACCAGTTTATATGTGCTCAAAATGTTCGATGGAGAAATCAGTTGGATAAGTAAGTGACCGATGGTTGTAGACTTGACAACAATAGAAGTTGAATACATGGTAGCCACTCATGGAAGGAAAGAAGCAGTATGGATGCAAATGTTGTGTTTAGGAATCAAGTTTGGGTAGAGAACTATGAATATAAGTTGCAGCAGTCAAAGTGAAATATTTCTAGAAAAGGAACCATCTTATCGTTCTAAGATGAAGCACATTGATGTACAATACCATTTCATGAGAGACATCATGGAAAGTAAGAAGGTGGTTCTGGAGAAGTTAGAAATTGTGGAAAACATATTAAACTCTTTGACCAATTATACGAGCATTGTGAAGTTCTCTTGTTGTAGAGAGGCAATGGGAAATATTGTTGCCCTGGGTCTGTGAACAAAGAAAACAATAACTGGGAGAATGTTGGTTTTTTGTATTCTTTGTAGTGAAATTATAGCCAAGGTGGATCGACTGACAGTCAAAGTTCAAAGTGGCTTCACTAGGTAAAGTTGAAGTCAAATTGGTTCGACCAGGTAAAGTTGAAGTTGAAGTTCGAAGTGGTTCGACCAGGTAAAGTTGAAGTCGAAGTTTGAAGTGGTTCGACCAAGTAAATTCAAAGTCAAAGGTTGAAATGGTTTGACTAGGTAAACTAGAAGTCGAATGTCGAAGTGGTTCCACTGGGTAAAGTAGAAGTCTGAGGTCAAGGTGGTTCGACAAGGTAAAGTCGAAGTTGAAGGATGAAGACATCAAGAGAAATTCAAAGAGGTCAACCGACAAGAGGTTGATAGATAGACATGTCGTAACGGTCGGAATACTGAATGAATATTGACTATTAGTTGACTTGTAATTGGACTTGGTAGTCGACTGTAACAAAATATCGAGATTTACAAAATTTGTAGCCAATGATCTGCATGGATATGTAACCATTTTTTGCACCTTTATTTTTACCTACTGTAAATACAATAATGAAGGCATGTTGTAATGCTATAAAATATAATATTTAGAAAAAAATCTTTAGAGATTGTTGGTCATTTAGATGTAAGCTGAATTGGATAGAGAATTATAGTTCTTGTGTAAATAAAGAAGGTATGATTTAGATTGTGTATTAGGTGTGTACCAAGGTAAAACATGTGACCCTTTATTGTGAATGAATAAGACAACAAGAGAGAATAATTCTCAAGTAATGTTGGCTTTCCCGGTTTGGTTTTCGAGGGTAAAATATTTGTGTACTATGTGTTTTCTTTGTCATTTACTTTCTTGATTAAATATTTAGTCCTCTCTTCTTATAGGTTTAGCATGGAAGTGTTCCTCATTTCCTAACATGAAGAAGTTCGAGATGGATTAATAATCTCTATCTCAATGAGATCTTTGCATGCTCAAAGCCATGCGAATTATTTGAAAACATATTGATGATAATCTGTGAATTCCCTTCCACGATGAGCTTCAAATATCATAGATGGGAGGAATCTTTAATTACTTTCATAAGACCCAAAATGATATGTAAATTATCGGGGATATTCCACTATAATAGTTCGTCATAATAGATCTAATAAAATACTGAAATATTTACTATTAAGGTTAATTTCCTTTAGATCTCCAGAATATTTAGCTACTGATAAAATAGATAAAATGCAGAAAAATTAGAGAACAATAAAACAAATTCACACCATCCATAAATAAACACAAGATATGACATGGGAAACCCAATACATGACAAAAACCAGCTAGAAGGTGAGGCGAATCTACTCTCTTTTCTCTGGTAAAGAAATTATGCAAGTACAAAGAAAGAGGCATTCTCTCTAGAGTTTCCTTTGACATGTGGCATGTATGGCTAATAAAAAATATCTCCTCCTATATTATGCTCATAGAATACCATACTAATATATTTTTATCATCTATGGAATAAGATACAATGCAATAGAATGGAACCCCTTCTACTCTTAGTGGTCTGATATTTAACGTAGCTCGATAGCCAACTAGGGATAGGTTTTTGACTTCCTCAACCTTCAATTATGATAAGGTTTTTGACTTCCTCAACCTTCAATTATGATAAGGTTTTGGACCTTCTATAATGTCATCAAAAAGACCATTATGTAGCTATACCCACATTTATAAGTAATGGAGTTTGACATGGCATCCACTCACACCATGGTGATCAAAATGTTAGGTCAACTTGCAGGAGGAATAACTTTCTCATACAAACTCTGATTGTAGAACGGTATGCACCATTCGAAAGGTATCGAAGTATATAATTTATATTATTCATACATAGTAAGGTTTAGACCAAAATAGAATTATTTTGATGAATCCATATGGATCCATAAGATTTAACTATTTTTTGGACCCAAATTTCCAATTTTGGACCAGCCACCAAAATGGCCCTGCAAGAAGATTCCTCCAATTTTTCCACCCAAAATGTAGTGAGATAGATGAAAAATAATATAATGATCCAATCCGGATCACACCTCCCCATTTAGGGAGGATTGCTTTCCCCAAAATATTTTTTGAATGAGGTGAGTATATTTATCCTCTACGTTTTTCTTGGAGTACAATTTTCCTTCCCCTAGAAGTTGTCCTTTCAGCCCAATCTACCAAAGGTCTTGATGCCCATGTCTTGTAGTTCTAAATGGATTTTGAAAAATTGTGCCTTCTTCCATCTCTGCATCAACATATTATGTTAAATCCTTTATGGAAATGTCGAGGGGTTTTAAGTCCTTTTAGCTCAACACTAGGAACCAAACCCGCCACCGAGGCCCAATTAGACTCTACAGTGTTTAATGGTGGAATGGTTCTCCAGATATTGCGATCCAACCAATTAATCGATGGAATTTATGTAGTGATTAACATGATGTCTTCCTGTGAAAAATCCTCCTTCAGTTCGAACGTTCTCATTTTTATTTTCTCTTATAGGTGGGACCGATACAAGTTAAATGTTGGTATAAACCAGTTGGGTAACAAAGGGGAAAGAAATTAACTACTGCAGAAGGTTGAGCTCGGGATAAACCTCATACTAAAGAATGTAGATAATTATTCTTACACCTACCACAAGCCTAGTACTAATAATTTAACCTGTTGGTGTTCCAATTATTGACTGAGATACGATTATCAGGAGAAAACATACATGCAATAAACGATGGCAAGAAAAATAGTTCCCTTGACTCTAATCATCAATCACATATTAACACAATGATTTACTCTTCATCATTAATAACAAGAACTATAAAAATATTGAATTAGATAACTTATCAACAAATTCAGAGGCTCTTACTCATTACAACATCCATTCATGAGATAAAATCAAAAATAATTCTTCTTTAGATCTAATCACACACGCTTTTGATGAAAAACATAAAACTTTGTCTCAGGTTCTAAACAAGACTTATCAATTAAGGTAGCTCTGAAATAGTTCTTTACAATAAAAGAATGAGGGTCTTTGCAAAAACCATCGACCTTTTCTAAAAGGTCGATCCTCTTATTTATAACAAAACATTAACTAGAAATAACTATCAAAATTGCAACCTAAGTAAAACAAAACAACACCACATGGTGCTTTCATCTCTTAGTATTCTCAAAATTATCAAATGGTTTCACTTGAGTGGATGAATCTTCTCATACTATGACCATTTGAAGAATATTTCCTCGCATGTGTTGGCATATGAGAATCTCTATTGGTCCATCGGGGTCGAAAGGATCTCCTTTAGCTCCACTGCATGTGTTGGATACTTGACCAACTTAGCGCTTAACTGCTGTAACACTGTCTAGGCCTTGATCGGGTTCTCCATGAGCTATTGTACTTGACTTGGCAACATGCTCACCACCTTTTCTATCTCCGTAGTCCATGATGAGTCTTGTCTGGCATGTATTTTGACAATGTCATGCAAGTCGACAAATTCATCGGCTGTTTCAAATTTTGGGACGTCGATGTCTCTCATCGCTCATTTGATATTGGTCCAACTCCTTTCTCACTTGGCCCATTTCTCTTGGATTTCCTGATGAGGTTCTTGGGCCATTTTAACCTAGTATTTGGCCGACTTCTTTATGTAGTCGATGCTACTATCCCTTAGTACCTAGATGTCGTGTTCCTCAGCACCTTGAACGTGTTGAACCGCACTAATGTAATTAATTTTTTCCACCACTTAGTGTGTTTTCTCATACCATATTTCCATATCCTTGCATGTCTCTAGCACCATGAGGGTGTCTTCATGGAAATTGACTATCCCTGCAGTGAAAACATGTCGCTCATTTGTGAATTTACTGTAGGCATCCTGGAATTCACTTCTCAAGAACACCATAGCCTACGTGGAGTCCTGGTAATATTTTTCCAAGTGGCGTAGATTCCCCAAATCCTTTAGTGTAGCATCCATCTCCTCTTCATATTTTCTTTCTCTATCCAAGGTGGCATCTATGATTTCCATCCCTGCCCCAATAAGCTCGTATGTCTTGGCATGCTTTGTGTTAATTAATTTCTCCTCTATGGTGATGAGGATAGAGTTGTCTAGAGTAAGCATCCTCTTCTTGGTGGTTATATTCATGATGGATTTACTCTTTTAGTTGTAGAAGATGGCTTTTATATCGACGACCTCATCCACAGGTTAAGGGATTTTCTTCTCTCCCCAAGTAAGCGTGCTTCCCATGTTCTTGACGATGTAAATCTGTTCCAATATGGGTTCTTGAACCTCTTATATATGTCTCGATAGTTTGGCCTCTATTTGTTTCTCATTAGGAGGTGAATTACTAGCCAATTTTGATGAATCAGGGGCATGCTCGATACTTACTTGATAATCGACTATTGAGACACCGATTTCCTTCTATGGAATTTCTTCTTCTCGTTCGCCTGATCCTGGCTCATCCATCGAGATATCCATTGGAGTTTCTAGTATGTCGAGTGGCTCAGTGTCAAAGGAAATTTATGTCTCATGCTTGATTTGTGGATGGCTTTGAACTAGTGCATCGGGACTCGGGGTGGATTCTCTCTCAGGCTCTTTCTCCTCTATGATTTGCACCGAAGTGACCAGGGAAACTTCTGGGCTATCCTCATCATCATAGATAGTTATTAAATCATGCAAGGGGTCTTGTCCACTTTTCCTCCCTGGTGCATTCATTGTCTCGGGCTGGGCTGAAATCTCCCCTGATGATCTGATATGTGGTGGGGGAACTTCAGGGTTTTCTTTCCTGGTGATTTCTTCGATTTGTATTGGCTCTAGGTCACTTGGACCTACCTGGATTTTGATTGGGTTGTCGGAAGTAACCCTTCTCCTTCCTATGAGGTCCGAGTCATTCTGGAGCTGATCAATTACTCTCTTTGATTTTTTCATCAAGAAAAACCCCCTTCTCCGCGTCTTTGTTGCCTCTACCCCTCTGATTTCTTCCTTGTCTCTGAGGGATTCTTGAGTTGACTACTCTATTGTTTCCACCTATTCATTAATTATCATGGACTTGAACTTGTTCATGCTTGGGTTATCCATCCTCTACATCACCTTGTCCCAATCCTGTGCATTCTCTGGGAAGACTTTGTCCTCAAACTTGTCATGAGCATACGACCAGTAGGATGATACTTGCGAAGCATGTTAGAAAACTAGGCCTTTAGGATCATGCTTACGAAATTGTTTTGTCGAGAACTTGAATTATAGTTCGATAATCCCTTCTTGTTTGTCTTAAGAAGTATCCTTCACTAGATCAAACCCCACATGGAAAACATAGGGTATGAATGCTCATTTTTTGTCTTTGACTAATGTGGCATTATCGCCTTGCGGGATGGTATGATAACATATTTCTCCTACGACGAGTTGGTATGGGACATGAGAACATAAGATAAGTGGTTCTTCGGTGGCCCCCAACACCCTAATGTAGGTTGAGCCTTCGTCCAGGTACCAATGGCCTACCTTGGCTATCATCTTCTTAGTTGTCGCTCATAGTCTTGGGCATTATTTCTTTAAAATAATAAAATAAATGTTCACGATGAATTCATCGCAGATAAGTGCGTAATATTTACTGTACCTATTCTCCCATAGCATGCTAAAGTAGGCGTGGACCGGGAGTTGTACAACATACCAATTCAGATTCATGCCAGTGAAAACGTTTCTTGCACAAACGACATTGAGCAGGTATGAGGCCATGTATAAAGATGGTCTCTCTCCTTCCTTCGACATCTGAGCCTGTAGTACATAGATGATCAATTGTTTATAAATTATTTCTCCCCAGTTTAAGCGGCTCCTGGAGATAGCTAGTGTATAAGCCAAGAGAATCCATGCCTATGAAAATGTGGATCAGTCCTTCTCTCCATATAGTTGGTAAATGAGAGCCATCAAATAGATGTATGGCTCCCTCAATTTAATTTCCCCATAACAACCATTTCTTTGGTTCGTAAACTTCTTGTTCTCCTTCCACCATGATGCCATCACCCGGCTGGTGTCATGGAGTTCGTAAAAATTCACCATGAAGTCTGTGTTCATCCGCTCCTCCAGGTCCTTGAGTTTTTAATATTTATGTACTTCAAATGGGATAAAAAATCTAACAAACCCTCCATTGTCATCGTTGACTAAAACTTTATGTGTGTCTGTGTGGTCGATGAGCCACTTCAGGACCTCTATGTAAGAGAAAATTGGGGTTCTGCTTGCTACCATGCATAGATAAGACCGTCAAATGTTTGGGAACACCTAGTCATCGAGCACCCTTAAGTATGGGTCACTGTGTGGGAAATAATATGGGTATTATTTTATGCTAATCATGTTGAAGAGATCCCCCCACTGTGGGAGAGCTATCTTGGATCCAGTGCTTGCCTCTATATCGCTAAGGGTCGGAGGTGGGATGAAAACTTTCTTTGTTGTTGTCTTATTTAAAGTCTCTAGCATAGGGGTGTATTCCAATTGCCTCATGGTTCATGGGGAAGAACCTTCTCCTGTCTCTGGTTCTTTTAGATTTGATGCTCTCGGCGAGCGTCTGTTGGTTGGATTTCTTGGTGGCATTGTTCCTGTAGCTTAAGAAAAATTTCAGAGACTGTGTAAAAGAAAATGGATGACCATATAAAAATTATAACGAATGAATTGCTAGACTTGGATACATACCTCGGAAGCTTGTTAAACCTCATTCTAATGATCAAAAGGGTCAACACCATTCCTAAGTTTCTCTCTTTGTTCCTTCAGAGGCTCTAGAATTCACTTCCACGCATAATGAATTTGTTCACAATAGTTTTAGAGATTTAAACAAGGGTGATCTTACCATAACCATTCAATTTAGGTATGTGTGTAATTACATTAAATATGTTGCTAGATATTCAAAGATGTTAAAACTTAAATTCATCATAGGTTGATGGCACGAGCGCGGGTGGTAATTTGGTCTATCAGGGATTTCAATTTGTTGTTTCTTAATTGGCGCACGGGGTATAAACTATTGCAATATCGGGTATTAATTATCTCGTTAAATGCCCAAAATCCGATCTTACCTAATTCCAAAATGTCTCGTTGTGTCCATCTTTTAGTGGGTGGATCGGGGATCAGGGTAGTGCTACGAACGTTTTCATTGATATCCTCCTGCAAAATCTTCGATGCCAATTGATCTTATTGTACAATGTTGACATGGAAAAACTAACTAGGAGGCGTGACTAGGACCCAATGAACCAAAAAATGACTCAGGATAAGACTAGACCATATGACCTTCGTACTTGGTGGAGACACGTGACGTTGGAGACCAGTGACTCAATTTTCTCATGTTAGTGAAAGTCGCGACTTTCCTTAAGCTATTCGTTCTAGAACAAACCTTAGACTGTCGATGTCGAAAAAGTGCCAAGGATCGACGATCGGCGATAATCCTACCAAATCTCTCTCGTATTGTCTCCCTCAAAAAAGACCTAATGCCAAAAACACATTGGGGATCGATGATCGAGGATAACTTTATCGCGATCGAAATTTTTATTGTGATATTCCTGGATTTCCCCCAATCCTGATAAGGCACATCGAGTATCGGCTATCGACGATATCTTTTCGTTCTTTTTTAATGTTTGTCCTCCCCATATTTTACCGATGTTGAAGGGGAATCAGTTATCAACAATATCTTTATGCAAAAACTTAATGCAAACCAAAAATCCCTTCTGTCGATGTCGATGAATATTGACGTTGGATGACTATTGTTTCTGAATGTTTCCTATACTTACTTGAATTATTTTTTACGTCAAACCTCGGCGCATTGTGTGCAATGTTTGGTTGTTGATTCTTAATTTTGGTGTTAAAGTCTTTTATTCATGGGGTTTCACAAGTTCAAGCAAACCTGAATGGATGATGAGAATAATGAAAATAAGCAAAGACAAAACCTTTTTTTAGAAAATGAAATCGAATCAGACAGTGCAGAAGATCAAGTGGTACCCAAAAAAGTAAAAAAATGACAGAGGATTTTTTAGGGTGTGTTGAGTGATCAGCATATGGTGTCTTACTGGGTGAAAGAATAATATTTGTTCCTACCTCAGCTCAGTTGATGAAAAATCTAGTTAAGAACTTAACTGGTTTTTATCAGATTCTCTTTTATCCTTGCATTTGAATTTCCCTGGTTGATGCGTTTGGGCCTGCCTGTGGGGTTTTCAACCTTTATTACACATTCATTTCCTATAACCATGACTAACACCTCCTTTGAAAATAGTTTATTAAATCATTCACTAGCCCCGGGCCCTTTATTTATCATTATTCACTTGCTACAATGTTTCTCCACTACCAATGAGTGTCCATAGCCCTGACAGAGTCACCTCGAAGTCACAGACCTTGCTCTATTGCCAGTGAGAATCCATATCCCTGACGGAGTTATATTCATACCCTCTCGTACTGTGCAGTCATTTGATATAGCTGATTTTATTTCGACAAAATGCCCTGAGGGAGTGAGAGAGGAGGATGTCTGTTATTTGAAAAATGAGATGGTTAAGGTGAATTGTTTCTAGCTATTTCTTTGAGGTACATGTAGTACTTTACATATTACCAACTTTCCCTTAAGGTTTTACCAGACCACCAAGAATACACTTTATCATTTACCCAAGGTTATTCATCTGCAACTTAGATAGAAAACCCTTTAAAACAACCGCAGGTCTCCCAATACTTCTTGCATTGTATGAGAGCGATGAGTTGGGAACATAGTTCATCATATCGCATGAATTAAGGTCAACCAACGTATTTATAAACAAAATATCCAAAAGTACAGAAATACTATAGCAAGAAAAAACAAAAATGCATACCGCAATCAACCTACCTAAAACAAAAGATCGTGAAAATACACACAAAAACTTCTTATTATTATAATTATTATTATTATTTAATGGAAATAATGTTTTAGGGTTTGGCCATTCATCGATAGGGCATCAGGTTATCCCCTCAAATTCTGCAACCGATACATGCCTACCCCAATTTTCGCGGCTACCTGAAAAGGTCTGAGCCATAGGTTCTGAAACTTCGAATGTTTTCCCTTTGGCTCATTTGCTCTGTCCCATTTTATGACTAAGTCTCCTACTTCAAAATTATTCTCTTTGTCCTTATGTTTATCAAACCACCTTTTAAATATTTGTTGATGAGTTATGAATTTTATTTTTTCTTTCATCCTTTCTTCTTCCAACATGAGGAGGGTATCACTTCTTTGTTGAATAACTGATGAGGGTTTTCCTCTAGAATCTTGAGCAATATGAAGAGATGGAATATATAGCTCGTTCGGAAGAATGGCTTACTATATGTATACAAGAAAGTATGGGGAATTTCCTATGGCTTCCTTGGGTGTTACTCTGTCAGCCCATAAGGCGTTATGGAGTGAACTATGCCAATTCCTATGGTGGTCTACAATTGTTTTGTTTAATATCCTCACTAGGTTCTTATTGGTTGATTCTAACACTTCATTCTCCTGTGGATAATAGTTTGCAGAGTATCTGATTATGATTCCTTTGTCTAGAAAAAACTATGTTAATAAGGTGGAAGATAAGTAAGTTGCATTATCGAAGACAACGACGGAAGGCATATCAAACCTAGTAATCAATTGTTTCTCTATGAATTGGATCACCACCTTTTCATTCACATGAGTCAGAGGGATGGCCTTTGATCATTTCGTGAAAAACATAGTTACCAACTTAACGAGAACTCTCCAGAGTTCTCGATTTTGGGGGGGTCCAATTTTTTACCTCGTTTTTAAAAATGGTGCTATCGGTAGCACCCCCTCTCCGTTTTTAGGTGATTTTTGATATTTTAATTTTTTTGATCCACAATGTTTCCACATTATTTTTTTTAAATGCTCATTTTTCATCTATTTTCAATTTTTTCTAAATATATATATTTTTGTTTTTATTGAACTCCGTTTTTAGTCTTTTTTTCATGCTTCTTTCAATCTTAAAAATACTTGTTACCATTTACTTTTTCGAAGTTACGATTTTTCATAGGATTTTGTCTCCTTAATTAATTTATTGTTCCATACTTTTTAAATATAGTGAAAAACATCATTTTTAACACATTGTTTACCTTTACTTCAATAAATCGAAAAAGCATGTAGTTAAATAACACTACTTTTGAATATTTATTAAAAAAATACACATTTTATATCCATATATCATAAAAAACCTATACATTTTGGTTCACATTCCTTAAAATAACATGTCAAATAAAGCATTTTTATGGACATAATTGAACAAAAAAAGTCTAAATTTTATAAAAAAATATCATTTTCATTCATATTTTTATACATCCGAAGTAAAAGAATGACAACGTTTAATAAAAAATTTCAATGTATAGTGATTCACATACAAATAAAACAAAAAAATAAACAATAAAAAGATTCATCACAAAACAAAAAGAGATACATCTTTATTCTTATTTTCAAATATGAAAGTCAAATCGTTACAGTTATAACTCTTCGAAAAATTGCAAAATTGAGCATCGTATTCAAAGCCATATTTAAACTAATAAACAATATCATATATCCCAAATTCATCATGCTCAACCGACACATCATCATCTTCTTCGACTCCATTTTGTGCTTCCATTGTGTCATTTTTTTCTTCCATTGGTTCTTTGATATTTGCAAGTTCTCCAAAGTGATCCTTTCCAATCATTCCTCCTAATGGTACTTGAGGTTCCTTTGACAATTTTTCCACCTTTGATTCACTAAAATCTCCTTTCCTCAAGCCAACTTCTTGCATTTCATCTAGAAGAGATGGAATAGCATTAATTCTTTGTTGAATAAAATTGCACTGCATTGGGTCACTTTCGATGGCTATACAATTCCTTCCTTTCTATAGGCAACATGCTAATGTTGTACCTAATCACCAAATACAAAATAAATAATGAAGTTAGATACTATAAAAAGATAAATTAGAAATAATCTAAGTTTGAAGTATGATTTCGTAAATATTAGATCAAAATTCTTACCTGAACCCGAGAACAAATCCAAAACCCAATCTCCTTGATTTGAAAATTTATCAATAAGATAATTAATTAATGCTTGTGGTTTTTGATAAATGTTAACCATCTCTCCTTTAAAATCTTTTACCTCATATGTTAGCTTTCTAACCACATCATTGTATACCAATATACTACTAGGAGTCTCTCCATCATTTTCATTGACAAGAATAGAATTATAAGAATAATCTTTTGTCCAGGTTGCAAGATGTATACTCTCAAAATCATGTTTAAATGATTCTTTCTTGGAGCTCTGAATATTTGTCTTGTGCCTGTAACATAAATAAGTGAAAACTCAATCAACTTATGAATTAATAAAATTGTTTTATAATATTAATTGCTAAACATACACTTTCAATATCTTACCAAATAAACTACCTTCGTGTCTTTTATTTCCCCTTGAAACTTGATTGTTCTAATCCTTGTTGCGTGTCTGAATGAAATACTAGAAATATCCACAATGGTGATGTTGTAACTTCTATAAATCCCATAACCAATTTACTGAAATCTTGGTAAGTATAAGGATCAATATCATATTCAATGTTTGGGATATTATAACCATGAGGGATATCCGCAATAACTAGGGAGTATTCTTTTTTAGGAACAATACTTGCAAGTTTTTCACAATCACCTAATATCACTTTATATTGAGCAATGTCGAGCCCATTCCAAATGTAGTGATCAAGGGTGTCATCAAGTTGAACATTTTGAACACGTCTCCTTCTTTCTCTTTCAAACTTGGCTTTTTGAATAAAAAAATTGAACATTTTAGGTACTCCATCTACATTCTTCCTTGGCATCTTTAATGAAACAAACAAACATATAGTTATATATCTATAACTATTAAAATATAAATAAATTAACTTACAAACGAATAATATGAATGTAATAAATCAACATACCTTTTTGAATGCAACAAAAAATTGTTTCAATATTGTTGAAGAGCTTGAATCAGGATAGTTGAGTATGACATCATCCCAACTTTCTTCTTTCAACATCTTGACCATTTCCTCTTGTATTTTCATATACACCTTGTGACTAAATAAAAAATAAATAATGTTAAACTAATATTAAACTAAAAAATTTAATTATCTTGTCCTAACATAAATAGAAATAAATCAACATACTTACTTTTTAAATTCATCACACATTTCTTCCATTGACAATTATCCTGACCTAACACGTGATAATATACTTATGATAAGTTTATCATCCTTCACTCCTTGTATTTCTCTCCAAGGTGTTATAGTCATATCATCAGGAATATTTTTAATGTCAGGACTTGTCTTACTTGTGCCACATATCAATGGTTTAGCCTTCTTAAATCTCTGATTCTTTATACAAACATTTTCCCATAGGGTGAATATCTCATCTATCAAATCCCATACCTGTCCAGTTCTAAATCCCAATTGAAAATAATTATCCACAGATCTAAATATATCACTTCCTTTGCGATTTTTTTCTTTTCTATTTTCATCATCAAGTGGGAATCCTATTTCCATGCAACATTGCTTCCGAAACTTAACATCAACATTTGATTTCTCCCCGCGACATATTTCATAAAATTCATTGTGGATAAATCTCACCCTTTGAATGAAGGTCATAGACATTTTGTACTCATTGTCTATGTTATGATCCCATGCCAGTAACTTTTCTTCTGAATCTGTTAAACCAACATAAATTATGGATTTGACTATCTCAAAAAGAGAATTATTGGGATATTCTTGCATCAATTATCTTCTAGCCTCTGCAGAATGCTTTCCTCCAATCACATAATATTTGTAGTCAAAACATTTTGATATATCAAATTCTTCCCTCATAGGAACTTCCATTGGGTCAACAAGAACTAGGTAGTCAACCACATGTGCATATGGATTGTATCTAATCAATCCTTTCAAATTGTGAATATGCAAGTGATGTGGTTTTATAATTTGATATTTTTCCTGCCCTTATGTGTGTTTATAAATTTGTTTCACATTCAACTGAAATGTGTGGCCATCATCAACTAAGTTTGTCATCCTCATTCTATTTCGAATGGAATTTTGTGTTGTTTTCATAATACCATCCTCTAGATCAACACATGGTGTTATTATTTCTCTGCTACCTTTAGAACTTTCACTATAATACTCGGAGCTAACGATGGCTTATTGAACATTATCAACATTTTTTTTGTTCCTCTTATGATTTAAATGTGTTTCATCTAAATCAATGATTTCTTCATAATCAATAGGAATAGACTCATCATCAACCATCGTTCTTTTGCATTTATCTTGTTTGTTATTTTTGCGAGAAGGAGTGATAGTTACCTCATTGGGATCAATCTCAACAAAACCTTCATTTGAAGTTTCCTGATTTTCAAATGTAACCCTTTTAGGATTTCTAGAATGAGGAATTTTCTTTCTTCTTTCATGTTCTTCTCTGTCTAATCTTGCAGGTTCAACCTCCATTTCTTTTTGTTTCTTTTTCCTTCCTTCTTGTGTCTTTTCAATATGAAATTTTTTTATGACATCCATGATATCATTCTCTGTAGAGTAAATCCCATCTAACATATGTGAAAGTCGTGCAACAAAATTATGTAAAAATAAAATATAACATTTTCATGTTAGATAAAATTAAAACATTAGCATGATACTAAAAATAATAAACGACAGAAAAATAGAAATAAAAAACTTGCATTCTCTTTCTCAATGTCATCAACGATGGATGCACATAATTCTGAAAAACATTCATTCTTGTTATAATTGATCAATTTCAAACAATATCTAAACTTGATATAAGTTTTCCCTTGTTTGAAAAGTGCATAAATAATATCTATGGATGGCACCAAACATATATCTCGTAACAATCCAAGTGCCTGATAATTTCCATGAACATGTTCTGATTCAGCATAATACAAATATATATGATCTCCATTGTTTCCTTGTTTGTCTTTAAGAAACCAAGAATATTCTTGTTTGTTTTCACCTTCCACAACTTTCCACTCTCTAACATTCTTCATTGCCCTTGATAGCTCAGGTGTTAAGCTATCATTTTGTTTCCTAACATTCATGGAGGTTCCAATTGCAACTTTTTGATGCCATTATTGCAGGTCGTGATCCAGATATATTGATAGATAATCTCTTTCCTGACATTTTCCTATATTAACATAAAAAAAAAACATTAGGCCTTTGACATTATAATCAACTAAAAAACATAAAATAAATTAGGCCTTTGACATTATAATCAACTAAAAAAAATATCATTGATTATAAAAACTAATTTTAAAAAGTTTTAATTTTTTTAAACTATATGTAATGGTTAAAAACCTATTTTAAAAATGGTTAAATGTTTTTAACAGTTATATGTTATCTGGATTAGGTGAATTTCTCCTGTTGGAAAGGTTGAGTAGCTTGAGTAGGATTAAGCTAGCAATGTATAATTTGAAAGGAGGGGGTAGACACAACAAAGAGAAGAGGGCATAATTTGAATGGAGGGGGTAGACACAACATGGAGAAGAGGGGTGTATATGTTATATAACATATAACGTCGTTATATGTTATATAACATATTATATAACATATAACATATTATATAACATATAACATATTATATAACATATAACATATGCTATATGTTATATAACATATGTTATATGTTATAAACATATAACGTATATATGTTTATAACATATAACATATAACCTATGGTTATATAACCTAAAAACCCATAAAAAAACCATAAAAAACTAGACAAAAGGTTAAAAACTTATATCTAAATTTAACTTTTTTTGCCTTTTTTTTTCAAAAAATCTTAAGGATTTTTTGCGAAAAGTAAAATAAATCTATGTTTTTTAGAAAAAAGTAGAAAACATGTAAGAATTTAACAAAAAACTAACCTCTGAAATGATAAATTCTCCTCTTTGCTTGCTATATTCTCCTCGTATGTCTCCTCGATGTTAGCTTTCTCCAAATCCTAAAACAAATACTGCCCAAGATATAACACAATATAAAAAGATAAAATAAGACTGTGTATATATAACATAGATGATAAAAATTATTGTTAGTATAACCAATGTGGGATAAAAAAAAATTAGGTATATTTTCTACATATATACCTAAAATTATATGGATCATCAATATGTTTAATAAATGTGGGATAAATATATAAACATGATAAATATTGTATTTAACATGTAAATAACAAAATAAAAGAGTAAAATTTGTTTTTAATTTTTAAGGGAAAAT